>JANBXA010000044.1:25042500-25167500 GCA_030556225.1 Cricetiscus sungorus | reverse complement strand
ATTTGATTGTGGGGTGTTTTTGGTGTGGGGTAAAGGCAGTCATAGTTAAGCCTGATGAATCAAACACCTGACTCCGCTGGGTAGGCTTTGCAAAGTTTTCCTCTGACTTTGTGTCATGGAACATATCCTCTACACACAAAATGAATGAATGTTTTGTTTTTAAATTAAAGGCCATTTAGATGGCTCAGAGAGGGTCAGCGTGCTTGCCACCAAGCCTGGCAACCTGAGTTTGGTTCCTAGAACTTACATGTTGGAAGCCCTCTCATCTTCACCCTTAAAAAAAAGGTAATAAAATAGCAAGATGAAACTGAAGCTCACCTCCACATACCTTTAGTGCTTGGGTTCTGTTTTGCAGTTACTTTGGCCTGCTAATTGTGACCTGATTTTTTTTTTTTTACATTATGTATTTTATATGTATGAGGGCATCAGAACCTTCTATAGATGGTTGTGAGCCACCATATGATTGCTGGGAATTGAACTTAGAACCTCTGGAAGAGCAGAGATGACTAAACCACTAAGCCATCTCTCCAGCCCTCCATGGCTACATAGGTATCACTGTGTAGCCCTGGCTGGTCTAGAACTCATTATGTAGACCAGACTGGCCTTGAACTCACAGAGATCTGACTGCCTTTGCCTACCAAGTGCTGGAATTAAAGGTATGCACCACCACACCTATCCTGGCTTGAAGTTTTTATTTAAGAAATGTATAAGAACCCTTTCTTATAATTAGTTGTAGTAGGTTTTGTTTATGTTGCATTATTTCACTGAGTAGGTTATAAGAAATAAAAGGAATTTTTTTTGTAATAGTAATGTCTACTATTAACTGAGAGTTAACATCTGTGTCTATAAGAAGCTGTGATTGTGCAGACACAGACGTGCACCTTGGCTCACAGTGCTGAACTGCATTGATTTTTCAGGATGACTTTTCTCCTACCAGTAAGCTCCAGCGCCTGCTGGCTGAGTCTCGGCAGATGGTCACGGATCTGGAGCTGAGCACACTGCTGCCCATCAGCTGTGAGAATCTCAACAGAAGTGTGGGTTCCCCTTTCTTCCTCTTAAAAAACATTGTGTGTAGGTGTATGTGCAAGGAGGGATGTACCTCTCTCTCTCTCTCTCTCTCTCTCTCTCTCTCTCTCTCTCTCTCTCTCTCTCTCTCTCTCTCTCTCTCTCTCTCTCTCTGTGTGTGTGTGTGTGTGTGTGTGTGTGTGTGTGTGGTGTATGTAGGCCAGAAGACAACCTCAGTGTTGTTGCTCAGGAGCTGTCCACTTTATTGTTTGAGACAAGGTATCTCATTTTTACCTTGAGCTTGATGATTAAGCTAGTCTGGTTGGCCAGCAAGTCCCAGGCATCCACCTTCTCCACTTCTCCAACACTGGGGTAACAAGAGCATGTACCACATCTGGCTTTTTATTCAGGTGTTGGGGATCAAACTGAGGTTCTCATGCTTACATGGCTAACACTTTCTGACTGTTCTATGTCCACAACCCAGATTCCCTTTTCTCAAGACATACATCAATAGGGTCTGAATGTGCCACTAAGCAGTGGGGCTCAGGGAATACTGGGAGGTGGCTAGTCTCATAGAAAGAAGGTTTCAAGATGAAAGGCATCGTGTTAAGCATAAAAAGCCATACTGTGGGGCTAGAGAGTAAGACAGAACCAAAAACAGTGAGTGTCAAAACTGCCTCTGCTTCCTTTTGATCTGTAGGACATCTGAATGCACTTAATGTTTGTTGTTTTTGTGTTGCTACAGATGGAGCCTAGAGCTTTATGTAGCAAGAACCTTGCCCTCTACCCAGATTCTTGGAGATGTTTTAAAACATACAAAGTTTCAACTTTATTCACTGTATTTTATTTTATTTTTTAAAGGCAACAGTCTCTCCATTTAACACTGGCTGCTCTGGAACTATGTAGACCAGACTAGCCTCAAACTCATAGACTAGCCTCTGCCTCCTGAGTGCTGGAATTAAAACGGTGTGCCACCATGTCTGGCTCCAAAATTTAAAATTCAAAGTGAACATAGAATTGTAAGAACACACAAAAGTATTTAAAAAAAAACAATATAATTATGCATCTCTAATAACCACCAAATGCCTGCCATTTAAAATTTTGTCTTCCTCCACTGTATACTTTAAATTTTACATTTGTTTACTTTTGTGTGTATGTTTGAGACACGGTCTTATCTTTAACCCTGGCTAGCCTGGAATTAATATGTAGACCAGGCTGGCCTCTTACCTCACTCATGGAGAGTTGTCTGACTCTACTTTCTTAATGTTGGGATTAAAGGAATATGCCAGTATGTCTGTGTGTTTTCTTCTGTGTTTTCCTGTGTGTGTGTGTGTGTGTGTGTGTGTGTGTGTGTGTGTGTGTATGTGCGCACACTTGCAAATGTGTGCAAGCAAGTGAGAGACAGAGAGGACAAGAATGCATAGTATATGTGGGGGCAGTCAGGACAACTTGTGAAGGTTATTTCTCTCCTTCTACCACTGGGCTCTGAGGATCAAATTCGGGATATCAGGCATAGCAGCAAGTGCCTTTACCTGTTGAGCCATCTCACTGAATATCTATACACTTCAAACGCGTTTTAAAGCAAATTTAAGACATAGATCTTCAAGTATCACTCATAGATACTTGAAGTTGCATCTCTTTCAGGTGTGTAATTTCTCTGCAGGGGTGGGGGCAGGTCTTACTGTGTAACTAGCCTAGAACTCACCATCCTCCTGCCTCTACCTCCTACAATACAAAGATTGTGTGCAGATGAGGACTTTTAAAAACAACCATAATCACATTACCGCACTCAAAAAACCAACTAACTCATCAGTGTCCTCTAATGACTATCTGTGCTAGCTCTTTTCCATTTACTCGATACATCTCTTTTCTCTTTATTTGATCAATATCCAACCAAGGCCTGCCCTTTGCATTTCCTCCCCTAAAGTCTCTCTAATCATAGTTCACTGTTTCTTTTCACCTCCTCCCCTCTTCCTCCTCCTCCTCAACTTTCTTTTTTAATGTTGTTTTTTGAGACAGGGTCTCTATGTAGCCCTAGCTATCCTGGAGCTCACAGATCCATCTGCCTCTACCTACTGAGTGCTGGTACTGCAGGTATGTGCTACTACTGATTCCCCTTTCATTCTTTACCTTTGTTTGTTTGTTCTGAGGCTGGTATGGAACTGCACTCTGGATCTCACCAGCTCTTCCCTCACTATACTGTTTGGCACTTTCCTCTCCTGTCATGCCTTTAAACTGCTGTTTGGATCTAGAGACCTGACTACACTTACCTACCAAGCTTCTCCTTAGTCAGAACCTGTCATTCTTTCAGATTTCACACATTGATTTCCGCTGTCTCTCCTGAGCACAGTGAGATGTCAGTGGCAGTTGTATAAGCTTCCTTGTAGATTTTGTTGCCTCTATCTAGACAGTGTACAGAACACTAGACTTGAGGTCTATTCCCTGATTGTGAAGTAAGAGCTCAGAACTTGCACTTCCCATTTCAGATTCAAGGTAGTTCCTTGGGCATGCTCTCTGTGTACTTACAAAGATATTTGAAAACCATTTAAGTTAAACTGTTTTTGTATCTCTGATCAAAACCCAAAATAATAATAATAATAACAACAACAACAACAACAACTGTACAGGGCTGGAGAGATGGCTCAGCAGTTAAGAGCACTGGCTGCTCTTCCAGAGGTCCTGAGTTCAATTCCCAGCACCCACATGGTGGCTCACAACCATCTACAGAGTGATCTGATGTCCTCGTCTGACATAAAGGGGTACATGCAGATAGAGCACTCATGTATATTAAATAAACCTAAAAAAGAAAAGAAAATACTGTACAATACAAAAAAAAACCCTTTTAAAATTTAACATTTAAATACTTTAATATTTATGTATTGATCAATTGATTATGTGACAACTGCAGGTAGTTCTCTCCTTCTACTATGTGGGTTCTGGTGATTGAACTCAGGTTATCAAGCTTAGCAACAAGTTTCTTTACCCTCTGAGCCATCTCACCGATGCCTGAAATTGCTTTCATATTCAAATTAATGTTGCTGGGGGTGTAGCTCAGTAGTATAGTGTGTTGGGCATGTGCAAGACCCTGTATTCCATCTCTGTGGCTAAGAAATCCCCCCAACCAAGGCAAACAAAAGTATGTTTTAATGAAGTATAATTTACATACAGTAGAATGAAGACATCTCATTGAAAAGGGTTTTCATGTGGGACTGGGGCGATGGCCCAGTGGTGGATAAGAGCACTTGTTGCATAAGCTTGAGGATCTGAGATCACACCTCAGCACTCACATAAAAGCCAAGTGTGGAAGTGTGGATGTGTGCTCTGTACTCTAGTACTGTGGGAGTCAGAGACAGGAGGATTGGGCTCGTCGGCCCAAAGGCTATATGGCAGAGTGAGAGCACCACACCCACGTCTCCCTCTGGGTCTCCCTCTGGCCTTTACTCACATGATTTTTCACTCACACCTGCACACACAAGCAAGCACACAACACACGAGATGTCTTCAGTTCTATCCTCATCCTGCTGACTCAGGTCATACATGTGTACTCATGTAGTATCCAGTGAGAAGAAAGAATTTCTATCACAGGAAGTTCCCTCAGAGCCCTTTGAAGTGAGGCCCATGTACTCACCCCACAGGCAGTGACTGCTCTGATTTTTATCACTGCAGACTAGTTATGTCTCATGCAGAGCCTTGCAGAAATTCAGTAACACAGCATTTGGTGCTGGGAACCAACATGGAGCATCCCCTCCAGCCTGTGTTTACTCTTCACCTTTTCCCTTGGTATTTTCAGACTCATCTATGTTTTTGGTGCACTGATATTGTGTCCTTCTTCGTTGCCAATTGATATCCCATTGTGTGACTGTGTGTGTTTTGGGATGCACTTGTATGTGCAGGTACACATTCATATATGTGCAAATGCTGATGAAGGTCAGAGGACAATGACCTTGAATGGAAATTGAGAGGAAAATGCAGGGAAAGGGACAAAGCTGTGACTTCGGGTCTAGATTGAGAAGATACTGAAGATGTTTGAGGCTGGTGAAAACTCAGTTTGAGCGAATTTTGAGTTGGGAAGACCTAGGAAAAATATCTAATCCTAACCCTTCACTTTATAGATAAGGGGAGGGGATCAAATCCTTTACTCAGCATTCCACAGCTAGGATCAGAAAATCAGTTAATTGGGAAAACAAAATGAACCCACTGGCTCCAAAACAATATTTTTGGATGGATTAACTGACTCTGGAGGTCAGGAAACAGAATTTAAACAGTAAAAATGTACTTGGCAACAAGTTACACACAACTTGCTAGAAACAGGAAAAGCAAACCGTTTTATAATTTTTTTTGGTTTTGTTTTTGCAACAAGGAAGCAGGGTAATATCCTGAGCAGCCAGTCCACCTCTCTGAGGTGTCACCATCTGCGGCTAAAGATGAGGGTAGTAATTCTGTGGAAGTGATGCTGGGGAGCTCCAAAGGTCATGCTCCCTCAGGGGATGGACGGACAGCAAGGCTCCTGTTCCTTTAACAAGCAGTGCCACTTTGTGACTCTCCCAGATACTCCTGCATGGGTACAAAAGGGCATAATTCTAGGTTTTCCTTGCAGCTTTGGGTAATAGTAGAGTGCACATTTACACAGGACAGGGACTGCTCCCAGCAGAATGCAAAGGTACAGACTACACTCCTTCATGTGTGCTCTTATATTGTATTACTTACTGAATAACAGATATGTGCTACAGCTCATGGGTGGAGGTCAGAGGACAACTTGTAAAAGACAGTTCTCCTTCTACTATGTGGGTCCTTGGGTTTACAACTCAGGCCATCAGGCTTAGTGGTGGGAACCTTAAACTGCTAAAGATATCTCACTGACCCCATTTTTAAATATGATTTGTTTTTTTGAACCAATGTAAATGTATTAACTATTCAACAATGACAGCAGAACCCAACCAATATAAAAGGTAGAGAGAAAAAAGGAAAGAATAAATTGCAGGATTGCCGGCCATACCCAGCACTCGGGAGGCAGAAGCAGGCAGATCTTTGTGAGTTTCAGGCCAGCCTGGTCTACAGAGTGAGTTCTAGGACAGCCAGTGCTACACAGAAACTCTCAAAAAAAAAAAAAAAAAAAAAAAAAACAAAAAAAACCCAAAAAACAAAACAAACAAACAAAAAAAAAAAAATACCCCACCATCAACAACAAAAAATGGTAACAATAACAGAAATGATAAACTTGTGAGATGGTTCAGCTGAGCTGGTAAAGGCTCTTGCCAGCAAGGGTGACAACCTAACTTGTATCTCTACCCCTGGATCCCACCAGTGGCAAGGGAGAGCCAACTCAAGAGTTGTCCTCTGACGCCATACACGTGCCATGCATTGTGCTCACACACATTACCTTACAAATAAGTAGAGAGAGGAAGACAACAAAAAGACCTTGTAAGCCAGGCACAGGGGTAAGTTTCTAAAGCCCAGATAGATGGAGACGGAGATAGGAAAATCTGAATTCAGGCTAGCCCAGCTGAAAACAGCACAGTGAAATTGTTCACAAAAAAACAAGAATATTCATTATATATTAATTATATTGTCTGTCAGGATTCTTAGTAGTGTGTGTGTGTGTGTGTGTGTGTGTGTGTGTGTGTGTGTGTGTGTGAGAGAGAGAGAGAGAGAGAGAGAGAGAGAGAGAGCACGCTATGGCATCTGTATCTGTGCATGGAGGTCAAGGATCTGGTTCTCTCCTTCCACTGTAAGTTTCAGGTATCCTATTCAGGTCATCATGTTTGCTCACCACGTGCTTCTATTCTAAACCATCTCACCATTCTCCCTAAAGTCTTTGAAACCACTATATTTATGTGTAGTAGTCTGAAATGTTTTTCAATTTCTGTAACCTGGATACTAATTTTGGAATTGTTTTTTAGAAATTAGAAGTCTCAGAAGAGCCAGATGATAAAAACACCCTTGTCAGTCACTGAAGGAAACAAAGTCAACTTGGACATTCACTGTGGCCATGTGTAGGTCACCTTTGCTTGTCTCACTTTATCTTGAAATTGATATTAATAAGTAACTAGGAATGTTGATAATGTAGAGTCATGGCCACACATTCATCTGACCAGTAATTTTTCCTCTTTTGCCTAATCTACTTTTACTATAATTAAAGTAGAATGCCAATTATTTGTAAGAGCAATACAGATCAAAATGTTTCTGTTCTCAATACTGATTATTTTATCTCTCAGGAAGTTGGTATATAAATCCAGCTTTAAAATAAGGGATCTTAGCTGGGTGGTAGTGGTAGTCCACACCTTTAATCCCAGCACTTGGGAGGCAGAGGCAGGTGGATCTCGGTGAATTTGAGGCCAGCCTGGTCTGCTGAGTGAGTTCCAGGACAGCCAGATTCATAAACCCTGTCTGGAAAAACAACAATAACAACAAAAAAGCTGGTAGTTAGGCCTGCTGGTACAGTCGGTAATTGCTATGGGGAGGCTGATACAGGCAGGATTACAAGTTCAAGGCATTAGATAAATCTAGTGAGATCCTGCCTTAAAAGGAAAAAAAAAAAAAAAAAAAAAAAAAAAGGGGTTGGGGGAACTCGAGGCCAGACATGGTGTAATATACTGTGGTAATCTTAGCACTCCAGAAGTTGGGAGGACTGAAGCAGAAAGATGAGGCAGTGGGTGTCAGCCTGGGTTACACTAGTATACCCTGACCCAGAAAATAGAAGTTTTCAAAAGGCATCTAAATTTTCATTTGAGGATTTCTGTTTGTCTGTCTAGAAAGACTTCTGGCTTTGTGAGCCCATGGCCCAGGAAGCACTTTCTTGGGTTCTGTTTGCTTCAGTCAGACTTTGATTCTAAGGGTAGTTCCTCCAGATCACCAGACGGTGGGCATAGGAGCTGCAGGTGTTTCCCGTTAAACACAAGAACCTTTCCAGTAGGAAGGCAAGAAATCTGAGCAGACCCTGCATGCCTCCCCCTCCCTCCACTCTCATTGCTGGAAAGTTTTCCGTACAGACTACAGCCTGAGACCTTACTGAGGAGAGCCAGGGTGTGTAGTCAGGCTCTCAGACTGCAGGAACTCATCGCACCACACAGTACTAATCCCTTGCCATTGTGTTGACTGTTTTTGTTTTCTCTCAGAAGCAGGATTCTCACTGGAAGGCAGAAAGCAGATACCATACTTCACCTGAAGACAAAGAGGATTGTGATTCCCGTAGAAACAGCATTTAATACAAAGGCAAGCAGAATCTCAAAGTTCACTTCTTAGAGCAACCATATTTTGTTTTTGATGGACCATTTTTGTGTAAAAAATATTTTCATGCCAAAGAAATGAGGCCTTACCCTACACATATGTATGGAACTATGTTAAAAGGAAGAAAAACACAACAACAACAAAAACTCTGTGACGACAGAGACAGCTTAATACCAGAGAAGCTCTTTTAACCTGGGAATAATCAAGAACCTTGCATGTAAAATGCTGGTTAGCTGTCTGCCTTCTTAAACCTGGGTATATATTCCCTTTGGAACTTTTCAGGGTCAGCTCTCCCTGTGTGTGACATGGTCTTTTCTTCTCTTAGGTTTTAGTGCTGACTTTGTTGTGTTGATGGGCATGAGATAAGATGGTGTAAAATGTTTGCAATGGGACACTATCACCTTGCTAGAGTTAAGGCCAGTCTGTCCTCAGGCGGCAGCTGTGTCTTGTCTGGCTCTGTCGTAGGCAGTTCACTTAACAAGATAGCGCTTGCTGGAAGATCAAGCTTTATATGGATTTTAAAAACTATATTGAAGACTAAAAATTCCATTTTAACTTAAAAAATTTTAATTTTTTTAAGAAAAGAGATTACGCTATTTGCCTCTGTCCCTTCTACCAGAACTGATCAATTTCATTCAATAAAAATACTTTTAATAATAAAAATAATTTTTTGTTTTCTTTTACAACACAGGAATAAAACAAGAGACTTTATGTAGTTTTTGTTTTTCAAAATAGGGTTTCTTTGAGTAACCTTGGCTGTCTTGGAATAAGTGCTGTAGACCAAGCTGGCCTTGAACTCACAGAGATCTGACTGCTCTTGCCTTCCAAGTACCCGGATCAAAGTCATGCACCACCACTGCCTGGCTAACAAGGAACTTCAATGCAACCTGGAAAGATAATTTCTTGGGAGAGTATTCTTTTAATCAGATATCAAGGCTGTATTGTGGTGGGTCAGTGTCCCTTTGTTATTAGAGGCTTCAGGGTTTCTTGAGAGATGATTTTCATGAGAGGGGAAGGCTGCTCAGCTCACCTTTGTAATGAGGGTGTTGAAAAGAAGCTGAGCAGCAAGGCTGGCTACACTCTAAATACTGGCTTTCTCTTCAGACTAGTTGTGCCGAGCCAGACTAGAATGTAGAGCTGATTCTGAACCAGGACTTGCCAAGTGGGAAACCCAGAATGCCCTTGGAGAGGCTCCAGGGTCCAAGCTGAGAGTTCCTGCTCTGTGTAGTGGGCTCATAGCTGCTTCTCCACTTGGCTACTGACAGGGAACATCAATTAGATGCTCCATAGAAAAACTTAGGGTAGAACAGGATTTGAAATACTACATTATTTTATAGCTAAATGTAATTTTAGTTCATAGACTTGAAGTATCCACAACACCCATGTACTCCAGGCTGGCTCCAATTTGTGATCTTTCTGCCTCAGTTTCTCAAGTGTTGGGATGACAGGAGTATACCACCATGCCCAGCTTTACAACACCTTTTCTTACTCAACAAAAATTATTATGAATTAATTAACATGAAATTCTGAATGGCCAATTTTAATATGATGTACTCCACTGTCTCGACATGTTATATTTATAGAGGACCAATGTCTTGTGTGTGTAGGAAAGAGTTGCAAGATAAACTAGACTTTAGGATTTGCATTTTGTCATTATCATTCTTAAGGCCAGCATATCAGGAGGCAACTGAATTACACAGTAAGTTGTCTGCCAGAAATGATCTCAGCATTGAAAAAGACTGGTACAGGGTATTTTTAGAACTTCTGAACAGACCTTTTAAACAGAAATAGAAACACCCCCCTCCAAAAGAAATTCTGAATCAAGATTATACGTGAGCACTTACAAGAGTTTTGCCCAAAAGGTGCCAAGAGAATGCTTAGGACTGAGACTATGTGGTATGAGACCAACGATGGAAGCCCTGTCATGGAACCCTTGTCACACTCTGGCTTGTGACCATAGTTTCTTCTGTGTCCCTGATTTGTAAGCTTCTTGCTAGGGTAATGCCTGCCTCTAACTTTCTTTCCTTGAAGACAGTTGTTGTGGTTCTGGTATTGCACACTGCAGGAAGGCTCATCACTTGTGCCTCCAGGGGAATGATCCTAGCTAGTAACCCTGGTGTTCTGGAGAACAGAGTGAATAAAGTCAGCTAAGATGCCAGACACATGCATCAAGGTTAAAATGGGTGGCTTTCCAGAAGGGTCTGTCGAATGCACAGTGTGCTAACCAGCCCTGTTAGGAGGAAATGCTTAACACAAAAAGCATCAGTTACCCTATCTCTTGGCTAGGCAGGAGGATGGCAAGCTAGAGGCCTGCTTAGTTTACAGAGTGAATTCAAGTCCAACATGGGCAACTTTAGTGAGACCTCATCTCAAAGTAAAAGGAGGGCTGGAGTTGTAGAGTACTTTACCAGCATACACAAGGCCCTGGATTTAATCCCTGGTACCCCACACACCATGCAGCTTTGACAGGCATGGGAGATAACAGTGTAAGCCCTGCTTAACATTCTAGTAGGGGACACAGACCTTAAGTAATCACAGGGAAGACTGGTGTCATCAAATAGAATGTTGAGATACTGAGGCATAGGTCAGGGTGGAGGAATCAGGGAGGCTTCCTAGAGAAGTAGCATCTACACCAAGAGCTGCCCAATGAGTAGACACTCACCAGGGGACAGGAAGAGAATTCCAGGTATTCAGGTATAGTAACAGCATGTGCAAAGTCCCTGAGGCTCTGGAAGGAGCATGATGAATGTACAGACTTGATAGTCCAGGATGGCGCAAGATGAAACCAGACAGGGGCTGAGTGGATCGTGCCTGTGTGTTGGTGAGGCAGTGGCTATTACAGCATACCATCTTTTTCAGTGAGCCCCCAAAACTTTGCTATCTTCCTGAGTTCTCCCCGATAGGGTCTAGTTTATATTTCCCTGAAGGAAGGTTAAACAGTTGTTAGAGTTTACCAAAAGGGCATCCTTACTGTAATAAAGAGGGGACCAGCCAGTCATGGACCAGACTCTTCTGCTGAAGATGTCTGGAGGTGAACCTTAATTAATCACGGGGTGGAGTTTGCATCTTTGCACCCCCAGAAATGCCAATTTATAACAAAAGTTGTACAGTAAGATATTCATTTTATTTTCCACTCTATGGGACGGGTTTATTCTTTCAACCCTTGGTTGTTTACTACACCCACATTTTTTTAGTCACTGTGTAGACCAGGCTGGCTTCAAAATCACAGAGGCCACCTGCCTCTGGCTCCCGAGTGCTGGGATTAAAGGTGTGTGCTACCGTGCTTGCTCTCACACACACTTTTTAAATTTTATGTGTTTATTTTGTGTATGTGTACATGTGCATGCCACAGCTCTAAAATAAAAGTCAGAGGACAACACTCGGGAATCATCTCTATCCCTCCATCATGTGAGTTCCGGGCATTGGACTCAGGGCATCAAGCTTGGCAGCAAGAGCATTTACCTATTGATTGACCCAAATCGCAGGCCCTCACATCGTTTTTGTTTTTAAACATGGTCATGTAGTCTGCTAGGCATGGAGAGCAGAATGCTGGTTAACACAAGAAAACCATGACCTTCGCAACTCAAAAGTCTCCTGAGGAGATACCGTACTTTAAAAAGCCATAAGGACTCCAATATTATCAAGCACACCACTGGCTTGAAACCCCCAGATCTGAGACCACAACATGGAGGCATCATTTTTCAGTTGTGCGAACCTGGGCTGCGAACTTGGGTGCTATCTTAACCTCTCTAAGCTTTTTCCTTGGTCTGTAAAAATACCTCCAAAACTTAAAGTTGAAATGAGATCCTGCAGTCCTGGTGAGCACCAGGCCTAATGCACTAATAACCCCTGTTTACAAAAACAGGGTTTGTTTTCATGGGTGTGTTTCATAATGCCAGGCCACCGTGGCACATGTGCTACACCCAGTGGGAGCTGTGGCCTTGTGTATGTAAGAAAATTACAGGATAATTGGTTTTGTCCATGTGACAAAAAGTCTGAGAAACAGCTGGCCCAGAGCAAAACGCCCCCCCCTTTGGGGGGGGTGTTTCTTTTCTTTTGAAAACCATGGATGTATAGTGAATTGTTGAGGATTAGGGACAAGGTAATACATATAAAGGGTTTAGCCTCTTACTTGGCAAATAAATGTACAATAAATATCAGCTGTTGTTACTGTATTGTTATTCTAGCAAAGAAGATTTTCAGTGATTGGTATTAGATAAAGCATGGCTAATCTCTTAGTGTCAAGAGCCCTGTCCAATTCTGAAATGTTCAGTGGATGTCAGCACAGTGAGGAATGAGCAATGACAAAGGAAAGGTCCCTCTGGATGCTCAGAGAGCTTCATCTAACCTCGGAGACGATGTTCAGGTGTCTATCTCAAGGTAGCGTTTCCTGTAATAGGTAGCTGATGCTTCATCTAAAAAAGCAAAGGCCTGGAGAGATGGCTGGGCTCAACCAAAAATACAAAGAAGACTGCTGTGTGGCTACTGACCAGACTCAGGATACACAATGTGCTCTAGTTTCCTGCGGTTGTCGAGGGAGACCCAGGGTGTGGAAGCTGGGTGGGCGACCGATTTTTCCTAAGGTTTGGTAAGAGATAAGGTATGTAGAAGAGCTAAAAGGGTATTTGGTCCTTGCATTTGGTCTATCAGGAAATGGGGTGTGTTGGGGACAGATGTGCAAGGGGGATTCCCTGTGGGTCCCAGGGGATGAAGCAGGTGCGGGTCTTAGGCTACAGGGAGTGTCCCGGGGGACCAGACGGGTGCAGGGCAGAATGTCCTGGGTGACAAAGGGGTGCAGGGCAGGGTGTCTTCGGAGTCCTAGGGTTGATCAGGGGATGCAAGGGGCGGGGCACGCCAGGAGTCCTGGGGGCCCGGAGGGGGCGGGGGCGGAGCGTGCGGAGCCGGGGAGGGCGGGGCGCCGGTTGACTGGCGGGAGGGGCGGCGGCTCCTCCCCGCTGGCGCGGCGCGCGGCCTCCTGGTGCCTAGGCTAGGGCCGGGCGGTGACGCCTCATTCGCGCGGAGCCGGGCCGGGACACGGTCAGCGGCAACATGAACAGCATCAAGAACGTGCCGGCGCGGGTGCTGAGCCGCAGGCCCGGCCACAGCCTGGAGGCCGAGCGCGAGCAGTTCGACAAGACGCAGGCGAGCGCGGGCGCGGGCGCGGGCAGGGTGGGCAGTGGCGGGCGGTGCGGGGCCCTCGGTGCGCTCGGCCCTGCGCGGACGGCTGTGGGTTCCGCGGCCCGGGCGACGCAGGTGACCGGAAGCCGCGCAGCAGCCGGGCCGGGCTTCGGGGATGCGGACGCGGCCCAGGTGCGCACGGCCGCGCGGGGCCCGGGGAGCCCTCAGCGCCCTGCCGCCTTCCCCGGGAAGCGCCGGGCTCTTTGCTCCGGAGCTGTTTCCACGGCCTCACAGGATCTGATTATCTGCTGGGTGAAAAGTTTCACGTATGTCGCCAGACTTGTTTGCCCGCGCGGGGGCCCACTTATAAATAAATAGGCTGCCACCCCCTCGTTAAACACCGGCGCCTGACAGACGGAAACTTCCCAGGCTCCTTCCTGCGCTCCCACACGCCGCTCCTCTCTCAGGAGTGGGCCCAACCTGAGAATGTGGCGTGGAAAATTAAATATGCCTTAGTACACATTCATTCATGCATGGGTTCTGGGTTCTAAGACCCACGGTGCAGGTTGCTTTGTCTATGTTTTTTTTTTTTTTTTTTTTTTTTTTTAAGATAGGGTCTTGTGTAGCCCATGCTAGCCTTAAACTCCTGCTTCTGCTTCCACCTCCCAAATGCTGGTAATTGAAGACATCCACCACCACGTCTGGCTCCCTCCTTTTTGTCTTACAAACTCTACCCTGTTCTTAAGTCTTGGGTGGACGCGCAGGGGTACGGGGAGGTTGGGGGGGGTCCATATTTATTTGCTAGACTAAGTCAGCCAAGACTGAAATGGCTGCATTTTCTTTTTAAGCTTTAGCAATAAAGGAAGCCAAAGACTCCTCCCACCTGTGTCTAAAGCAGGTTGGTGCATTTGCATTTGCGGGTGCCACTGGTGAGTTCCTTCCCCCTTGGTCAGAGCAGAGAGCAAGGCTTCTGAGGTTGCTTTCAAAACAAGTTAGTACAAGCGGTTTCGTTTTGAAATAGGAGAGAATGCGAGATCTAACCTTTGTGCTTCTGATGGACAATGGTAGTAATAAACTTCAGGACGTGAGGGCTCGGTGCATGCCAAGTGCCAGTACCAACCTGGCTGCAAATGATTAATTAATCCATGTGATCTCCGGCTGGCCCAGCCTGGATCACCCACCACTAACGCAAACATGGCGTTTGATGTGAAGTCATTAATGCATAATTAATTGTTCTAGTAAACTTGCAGAGCCTAGGGAGATGGACTGTTGGCACTGAGTGTCTGGGTGTTGTCAGGAACTTGCTTTATCAGTGAGTTTTAGAATTATTCCCCCCTGCTTTTGAGCAGATGCAGAGAGAGTTCTGATGGCTGGTGGGGAGGAGAAGGGATTTTAAAGGCCAACTTCATTGATCTTCTGCTTAAATGGTTATGTCAAGGGTAACCTTCCTGAATGTCAGAGGAACAAACTCTGATAGAGGACCACAAATGTTTGGTGGTTGGTTTGTAAGGTGTTTCTTTTGACTTGGCTTTGTCCGGTTTTGAAAATCTTATTGCATTTATTTATTGTGTATGTGCACACTCCAGTGCCATAGCCTGTGAGTGGAAGTCAGAGGACAACGTGCCGGCATTCCCTCCTTTCAACATATGTGTTCAAACCCAGGTTGTATGGTTTATCCACAGCACCTTTCTTTACCTGCTGAGCCATCTTGCCTACCCTCCTTGAGTTTTTGAGGGATTGAAAGTGTTACTCATGTACTTTGTACCGAGGAATCTCATAGGATTCACCCACTCCAGAGCAACTTTTTCACAGAAGAGGGAGCGAGCCTGAGCCCAGCATCTGGGTATGTGTCTTCATAGTGACTCAGTGAGGGATGGAAGATTGAGGTTTTGTAAGTAGTTAATATTTAATTAGATCATTCCCAGAAATATCTAGCAAGCTGCCAGCCAGGCTCCTTGCAAGAAAGGCCTAGAGAGCCCTGGTTACTGCTTCCGTGTCTCCGTTGGGATAGAAAGTAGCACATCTAGTACTGGGACCTGCTTCCCTTTGGAACACACCGCCTGTCTTGACGTTAACAGTGGCAGGGTGTCAGCCATGGAGCAGCTAGCTAGCTTAGCACTGAAATCCTCAGCAGCCTGCCAGTCTCTCCTCTCATGCTCCTGGAGCAGGAGGAAAAGGAATGCTTACATGTTTGCTCTGTGGACAGGACACGCCCTGTTTTACACAGTGAGAGCTCTGTGGTTACCTCTCAGGAGTGTTGAGGGAGGCAGTCATCCTTCCTTTTGGCAGTTGGCACTTGAATTACGAGCTTCTGACCCCAGAGGCGTGTCCCAGAGTCAGTCCACAAACAGTCCACTCAGCCCCATTACTTTAGTCCCTTCGTTGGGAGGACTTGTTTTCAAAATGTCATGTTTTGAATATCAAATGCTACACAACTCACTGTACCTGCATTCTGAATTCCAGACTTAAAAAGATGGTGTGATGTCATAGGGCATACTTGTAGATAGGATAGACCTGCTTTCTTATCTGTTCTTGGTGGGGGCAAGTTGCCTAACCACACAGCCTGCTGGAAACAGGGCTGGTTCTGTTTCTGGAAGAGGACACTGTGAGGTAGGTTGAGTCATGTCCCTGCAAATGCATTATTTGCGTAACTCAGATTGCACATGGAATCACGTTGCTCACCCACTGACCTTGAGATTCAAGGTTATTATGAGTCACCAGGTGGGCCCCATATAACAAGGGTCCCTAAATGTAGATGAGGGAAGCAGGAGAGGCAGGTGGTCACAGTGACACACACAGTGACACAAGATTAAGCTCTGCTGGCTGCATGTGGCTTTGAAAGAGCCGACAATTTATAAGCAGGAGAAGGCAAAGAAACAGATTTCTGCCCTAGAACCTCCAGAAAGAAACACAACCCTTTTAACCCTGTGGTATCCATCCCAGGGCCTGAGAATGTGGTTGAGTGCGTAGACTGCTTATCCAGCATGCATGAACCCATGAGTTCGATTCCCCAGCACCACATAGATCTACCTGTAACCCCAGGATTTGGGGGAAGGGAGGTGGAGCAAGAGGATTAAAAGTTCAAAGTCATCCTAACCTACACACAGGGACACAGGGCCAGTGCATGGACTTTGAAAACATTCCAGACTTCTGGGCTCTAGAACTGTAAGGTGCTGGTGCTGTTTACTAAAAGTGTAGCAATTTGTGACAGCATCCAGAAGGGACTAATACACACTACACAGTAAGCATAAGTAGTACCAGGACATAGTATTGTCTCAGCAAATGGTTGGCTGACCATTCTCCACTCCCTCCACCCCCAATGTTCAAAATCTGGGGCCTCTGTTAAAGAATTAGCCATCTTCGAAGCACTGCATGACCCATCCTGCAACCAGAAGCCATGAACACACTGATTGCATTTTCCTTTCTGTGGGAAAACACAGTTGCCCTTTTTGTGTGCTTCTGTGAGCCATGAATTTACCCACAGTGTACAGAGTCAGAGGGAGGGGCCTTTTCTCAGGTCAGGATGAGAGAAACACTTTAATCATAGTGCAGGGTTAAGTCCGGGGAACACTTCAGAGGGGAAAGGGTGAGGGGTGAGGCGTTCCCACTGGGGAGCCAGGTGCTGATGCAGCAGCAGATAGAAACAGTTCATACCATCGGTTTTCCAGGTCAGCGACACATCTCAGCAGCCCCTGAGGGACCAAAACCTTGTAAAGATTGACATTTATTGACAAATCATGACTTCCGGGTGCAGCCAGCCACTCCATACAGCAACACTTGCTGAGTCAGATGCAGAAGAGGGACCAGATGTATGATACATTTTAGGTCATCTGCTGGCTTCTGGAAAAAGTTAGCAGGCAGGTGAAGTTAATTTAGGTTGTATCTGACTTCACCCAGCTTGTCCTGAAGAAATCCCTCAACACTGGGGCACTGTGAAGTATGAATGGGGTGTTTCTCATTTTGCTCGTCCACAGAGTCAGCCTTTTGGGCATTCAGCAGCTGCCTGTGGACTGCAGTGATGGCAAAAGGGGGTGATTTGGCCAGGGGGCAGAGCCCTCACAATGCATTGGCATTGTGTGGAATTTCCTGCAGCCAGGTGATTCTCAGAACCTAACAATTAGAGGCAGACTCTGGGAGTGAGCAGGTGTTTGGAACCTGCCCTAAGTTTCTGGCAGCTGAAAGCAGTTCTGGAAAGCAATTCTCAAGTTTTGGGATCCTTTTTGATCCCATGCTCTAACTCAGGACTGTCATTCTGCCCCAGTCTGCTCATAGCTCAGGGTGTGGCTCATGCAAGCTCAACAGCAGAGGGCTTGCCTGCCTAAAAAGCCCAGTTTGATTCCACGCACTGAAAAAGGGGGAGAAGTGTGATTATAACATGTTACTACATGCTTGGATGTTCAAAATAATTGTCAATAATAGGAAAAAAAATCCCCAGCCCCAGAGTTGGAGCAGAGCCCTAACTCACACGGTGGCTAGCCAAAATCCCCAGCCCTGTCTAGCTGTTACACAGGCCCTAAAGGCTGAAGTGATCTGTCCTCCCTCCCCTGTGTTCCCAGGAGCAGGCATATGCCTGTGTCACAACAGCTGACTGAGAGAGGGGAGACAACGCCAAGGCCACTGCCAGAAAGGGAAGAATAGGCTGGGCCCACAGACACTTCAGACACCATCCTTAAGGACCCTCACTCCCAGGCTGCCAGAGTTTTAAAGTCCCCTCTCCCAGGCCGAGCAGTTCTAAGGGGCCCTTGATGTTGAGGCAGGGGCAGGACTGAGCTGCCCATTCTTCACCTTCTTCTTGCCTTTGCTACCATGCATCCTGGGACACACTGATAGAAGCATACCGACCACATCTCGTGACCTATTCCTGCAGAATTAGGTATACAATAGAAGGGGAAACCAGCATCTTTGCACCCCCCAGGGAGGAGGAATGTCAGCTATGGCAAGTGTGCCCAGCAGTTAAGAACCTGGGTCCCGCCTGGCTCTGTCATGTCACTGTTTTATGCCTTAGTTTCCCCATTTTCAAGACAGTGATAATAACCCTGCCCCAGTGGCTGTAGGTCTGTGCAGGGGTACAGCAGATGTATTGGCAGTTAGAGTGAAAGCAGGAAATCAGGCAGGACTGAAGGAAATGGAAAGTGTCCCTGTGTGCTGCGTATGCCAGCTGTGAGGGGGACAACTGAGTGGGGCTGTTGGACAAAGAGACAGCTGGGTAGGGTGTTCTGGAGGGTAATGTGTTGGGTACCAGCCCTTCAAGAATGAGTGTCAGGCGTACACCTTCCATGTACTACTATCCAGCACAGACCTAGCCACCCTTCTGGTGATATGGTCTGCCATAGGGATTCCAGGGAGTCTGGGGGTAGAAGCAGCTTGGCACTTCCCACAAACCTGCCCCCTTCTGATTGGGGAAGAGGCTCCTGCCTGACCCAGCTCCGAGGCCAGTGTCCAGCGCTGCTGTACAGGAGCCTGTGAATGAAACCCAGCCCGCCACTTGATCCTCGAAGCTGGGTCCCTGCTGGCTGTGAGTGGAAACCCTATGGGGTTTAGGCCTGATTGGCAAGGGACAGGGAAATTCAGCTGGCTAACCTGAGATGCCAGCCTGGCTGTACTGGTCAGCCTTGCCCTTCCCCCTCTTCCACTTGGGAACACCTATTCATTTCAGAGCTAACTTGACTATTATTTTGTTTTATAATGACATCTGTCTTCCCCTGCCCAAGCTTTTCTTTCCTTTGTCCCCCTGGTTCTGATGGCATAATGCATGGTGTCTTCTAACTCTCCCCTGTAAATGGCCTGGCAGAAATAAGATATTCTAGAGCAGTGGTTCTCAACCTTCCTAACGCTTCACCCCTTTAATACAGTTCTTCATGCTGTGGTGACCCCCAACCATAACATTATTTTCATTACTACTCTATAACTGTAATTCTGCTACTATGAATCGTAGTGTAAATATCTGATATGTGACCCCAAAGGGGTCAAAACCCACATGTTAGGAATTGCTGCTCTAGAGAGACACACCTCGCAGCTTGGACTGTTGAAACAATGAGCCCTGAGAAATGGGAATTTCCCCAGGAATCTGATGCTGGAAGGAGGAAAAGGCTGGGAGCAGGAAGAACTTGTCTCCTGCTAAGAACTTGTCAGATCCCCTTGTAAGATGAAGCTAAAGCCTAGACAGCAGGGTCCATGGTGGGCATCCTGACAGGGGCCCCTTAGAAGTTCCTGGCCCCGATCCTCTATTTAAATTTAATTGACTGCAGAACCCTGAAAGTGGACTTGAGGGGTCACCAGATCTTTGTCCTTTCTGCTTTATACTGTTAATGTGGCTGTTTCCATTGGCTCCTAGAGAATGGGTAACTGAACAAGTTCAGTGACTCGGACACATTACAGACAAGCTGCAGAGCAGGAAGAAGTGGGCAGCAGAGGGGCTGGGTATGCGTTTCATATAGGGTCAGCTACTGTTCAGATACGCCCACTGTTGTACACAGGATCCTCAGGTGAGGCCCGTGTGCCCTCCTTAGGGCTGCGCTGAGTCTCGTAGTAAGGGCAGCCTTGGGAATTGGCAAGCCTGAGAGGTCCTGGCCTGAATGGCTCACAGCACCATATTGGATTGAATGAGTCCATGGAGGAAGACATTAGTGCCAATGGGACATTAAGCTAAGTAAACATAAGCCTCAGATTGCAATAGGTTCGCCTGGGCATGACTCAGTCCTCTGGCTTGTTGGACAATCAGGTCTGTGATGACATCACCAGTACCTCGGGAACAACACCACCCAGCTAACTCCGCATTCATCTAGATTCTGGCACAACAGAGGCGTGACTCAGGACCATGGCTTTTTGGTCTGTATTCCACCCACAGAGTCTGGAGCTGGGGTGGCAGTGGATTGAGCCATGGATTTGTGAATAGTGACTATAGGACAGGTGCTTCCCTGGGACTTTGATGCTGTTCTCTGAGGTGTGGACTGTCACAGACCAATGCTTGCATTTCCTGAATGGTGGAATGGTGGAGGCCAGGGCCGAAGCAATGAAGAGAGATGCAGTTGAATGAACCAGGGCCAGTCGCTTCTGACTTCCTGTCTGCTAAAACGATCCAGGCTTCGCCCTCTTCGCTGCTTTGCATGTGGCCCCATCGAAGCTTCCTCAGCTACAGAACTCCTGTGTTTGTGGTCATCAATGGCCTTTGAGGCAGCAGAAGAGTTTGAATGAGGGCACTCTGTCCTCCAAGCTAGTCTTTGGAATACGAGCAAAATAATTCACCACGGTGCCAACAGCCCCGAGCCCGGGCTCTCGGAGGAACCTGTCTGCCCCTGCCAACTGCTGCTGGTAAGCCTCGTGATAACCACACAAGGAGGCTTAAGTCGATTCATTTCAGGGATGATTTTAAAAATAGAAATTGTTTTATAGCTACCTTAATAATTAACTCTAGCGGCTCAGTTATTAGCTGAAGAAAGACACTGCCTTGAAGTTTCTCAGAGTCTGATGGCTCTCATGACACAAATGTACTTCCTCTCACACGTGTCCAGTAAAGATCTGTTGATCACAGAGGGGAGGATGTGTGGTCATTCCTCGGTGTCCAGGGCAGTGGTTTCAGCATTTCTAATGCTGTGACCCTTTAACACAGTTCCTCATGTTGTGGTGACCCCCAACCGTAAAATTATTTTCATTGCTACTTCATAACGAATTTTGCTACTGTAATGGATTGTAATGTAAATATCTGATATGCAGGATATCTGGTATGTGACCCCTGTGAAAGGGTGGTTTAACCCTCCCCCAAAAGGCACTGTGACCCATAGGTTAAGAACCACTGGTTTTGGGAATTGGGTCCAGGATCTCAGAAAATATCAGGATCTGAGGGAGCTGGTGATTAACACCTTTAATCCCAGCATTCAGGAGGCAGATCTCTGTGAGTTCTGGGCCAGCCTGGTCTACACAGTGAATTCCAGGCTAGCCAAAGATACACAGTAAGACTCTGTCACAAAACAGACATACCAGAGTCCGTGATTTTTCAAGTCCCTTGTATAAATGTGCAGTTTCACATGTGGTTTACCCATACCCACTCACATAATTTAAATCATGTACCTGATACAGCATCAATTACATATACATGGCCTGTTATCTTCTGTTGCTCAGGGACTTATGTGGACAAAGCCTGTGTGTGGGCAGTCCACAGGAAGTGTGAAAGTGGCTTCTACCAGTGTGTTGGGGCACCCAGCTGAGGTGCTGTAGCCAGCAGCAGAGACATGAGGTGTTAAACCCTCCTGTCTTGGGTGTGTGGGCTCCTGGGAAAGGAAGTAATGAATCAAGTCCTCATCTCTTCTGTGCCCGCTGGGCTGTGGGTAGCAGAACATGGTGCTGACTGAGCATTGTCTGAGGAGTCCCACAGCCCCCTTGCCAGCACAACTATGGCTCCTCCCTGTGCTGGATGTCCACAGCAGCCCGAGACCCCTTTTGGGCCGCAGGTGGTGTTGTCTTTGTGAGGCCTTAGAGCTGGTGGGCATCACTGAGGGCACGGCCCACCTCTCACCCAGAGCACCCTCACTCCCATGTGCTCACATAGGAAGTGTCTCCTGTGTCTCCTGGCCCACCCAGTCTCCTCTGCTGATGCCTGCTGGGGGCGGGACCTCTTGTAGATCAGGATCCAGGGGTGTTGGCAGCTCTGGTCTTTTCAGGAGCCAGTGGGCTTCATTTGACCTGGTCCAGTCGTCTGTCCTAAGCTTTGACCCCTGGCTCTTCATGGCATCATCGTCATCTTTTTTCTTTTCTTTTTTTTCCTGAGACAGAGAAGAATGGAGTTGTCATGGATAAGCAGGGCAGATACACTCTGAGAACTTGGGCTCCCCTAGGCTGTTAGGTCTTCTCAGAGGTCCAACCTGGACATAAAGTCGAAGCTGCTATGGGGACGAAGGTAGGGAGGTGAAGGCCAGGTCCAGCCTTTGAGAGTGTAACTCTTAGGCATGAGCTGGGGAGAGGGTGTGGCTGGCTCCATCTCTCTGCCAGCCCACCCCGCCTAGCCTTTTATCCCACAGTCCAGAATCCATGTCCTGATTTGTAGTTACGCCAGATCCTCTTGTGTTTGGGGACCCGGGGGAGGCTTAATTTCAGACTGGGCTAAAAGGACACCTACATGGAAACTTCCTGAATTGCCCCTTCTGAGAACCTGAGAGATTGCCTAGGTCATTCTCCAGAATCAGGGGCCTGGGAGTGAGTCCTGCCAACCACTTGTAGCTGAGGGACAGTGTGCAGACATCTGTCCTTCCATGCTGCTGTTCCCATGAGATTCATAGCACACGGTGACATGAGGACCCTGTTGTGCTGTGTGGTGTGGACGCTTAGGTACAGGCCTGGGTAGAATGACATAGTGTGCTTGTTTCTATGACCTTGGGTAAGTGGTTGACTCCTGAAGTCTCCGTGTCCTTATCTGCCCACTTCTGGGGTTCCTCCTGAAGACCTGGTGTGTGCCCTGGCCAAACACTTAGCACAAGGATGAACTCAGTAAACTGAAGGATTCATGCTGGTACTGGAACCTGGCTGCTGGCCCTGTGGCACATGTGGGTGTTTGAGCTTGGCTGTGCTGGCGAGTCTGTTGCCTGGTTTTGAGGCGTTTATCATTCCATGGCCCTGTGTGCAGCTCTGGACTTCCTCCCAGCCTCTGTCCCTCTGAGGGTCAGTCCATCCTGGGGCTGGCTCTGGGTGGAACAAGATGCAGTTACCCTGTCAGTGACTGGTGGCTCCCGGGGCATAGGTGTGGACTTGCTGCATTTCCACAGGTCTGGATGCTATGATCTGCGCACTTGTCCACTCGCTGTCATGTCCACGGACCACCAGCTTCCTTCTGCAGGTCCCTAGCAGTTTCTAGGCATCTCACAGTTGCCATGGAGTCCGTTATTGCCCTGTTTTCTCCAGAACTGTACCCTTGCTGAGTGAGTGGGCCCCTTCTTCCTTGTGCAGAGTGGGGAGACTGGGCCAAGCATGGTGGCACATGCCTTTAATTCTAGCACGTGAGAAGCACAGACAGGCGAGTCTCTGTGAGTTCAAAACCAGCTTGGTCTAGATAGTGGCCAGCCAGGGCTACATGGTGAGACCCTGTCTAAAAAGAAAAAAGGGGGGGGGTGGGGAGATCCCTGTATCTCTGGGATCCCCAGGTACACACTTCCTCCCCACTCAGTTCTATGGAAATGACTCTTCTTTGGCTTCCAGGGGAATCAGACAAGACTCAGGCTGTGATAGGCATCCAGACACCCCCATCCAGGTTTTCATCTTGACTTGGGGTTGTCCTCCCCTGAGGAGTACCAGGATGATAGAACGTTCTCGGGCCAGGGATCCGTCCCCCATCACTCTGTGGTTTTTCACTTGCTAGGTGAGTGGAGGGTGACATGGTTCCAGAACTTCAAGTTTCACTGAGGTCAGACCACATCACACTTTAGCTCAGAATAGAGCTATGTCATATATTAGGCTCTGTGAGATATTCCACACACAGCAAGGTTCTGAAGTACTCTTAACTCCTCTCCACTCAGGTGTGACCCCTAGCCACCTCCCTGTGGAAAATCCACATGGGAACCCAGGGGAGGTGATGGGTGTCACCCTGCCTGCCTGCTGCTGCCTGGGAGGATGAGTGAGGGCCAGAGGCCCTACAGACTCCCACTGTGTGAGCACTGGGCCTTCTTGTGTAGCACCGGCCACCCTGCACATCTGCCCACCCTGCACACAACGGGCCTGTGTTCCCGGGAGCCAGCCTGCGCCTGCACAGGATGCCTGACTGACACGGTCCTATCCCTGTGGCCAGCTCAGGGATGGGCGGCACCCAGGCCCTCCACAGAAGACTCCACGCTCCCTCCTGGGTTGCATTCCTCAGTACCTCGTGATCTCCTTCTACACTGTAAGTGTGGGGGCAGCAGCCTGACATACAGAGGCAGCTGCAAGCATGCACACACAGGCCGTCATACATACATAGGCAGCCCCCCACATACACAGGGAGGCAGCCCCCCACCCCACACATGGGAGGCAGACACACACACACACGGGAGGCAGACACACACACATACACACACACACACACATACACACAGGGAGGCAGCCTCCCCCCACACACACAGGGAGGCAGACACACACACACATACACACACACACACACACACAGGGAGGCAGCCCCCCCCCCACACACACACACAGGGAGGCAGACACACACACACACACGGGAGGCAGACACACACACACACACACACACACACACACACACACGTGAAAAGAGATTTTTAGGAGTCAGACTCTCAAGGTTTGAACCAATACTGCTACTCAGTTATGTTGAATGGAACTACCTTCTTTGCCCGACTCGGATCGTTACTCTGTTGGACTCTGCTGCTTGATGGGGACGCAGAGATCTCCTGCATTTCTTAACTGTGTGCATGTGTCTGCAGGTGAGTGCAGGTGCTTGCAGAGGCCAGTGGTCCCATCCTGGAGCTCTAGTTACAAGTGGTTGTGAGCCTCCTGATGTGGGTGCTGGGAACTGAATTTGGGACCTTTGGGAGAGCAGCCAGTGCTCTTAACCCAAGAGCCATCTGTCCAGCCCCTGGGTTTTGTTCTTGTTTTGAGCCAAAAGCAGAGGCTCTGCTGCCATCTGGGAAGGCTCATCATGGCGTCTGGATGGCCTTTTTTCTCAGAGGATAACATTACCTGCTTTCCCACTCCCAGACTGAACTCAACTCTTCCAAGTACCTCATCCCTCCTCAGTCCTCCTCACCGGGGCCACTCAGGCAGCTCCGTCTCCTCCCTTCTTGCCAGGAATCTTCAGGACAGGTGGCATTGCCAGGAATCTTCAGGACAGGTGGCATTCGTCATTAGAGGGAGCTCCCATCTCATGTGTTGACGCAATGAAGGTTGTGGCTCCACAGCCCAGAGATGGGGCACTCCCTGCTGAGAGCTACAGCTGCTTGCCTTATGCTCTGGGTGGCCTGGCCCACTTACCATGTGACCCCCACCCAAGGGAAAGCTGTGCCTGGAAGCTGTGTCGCAGTCACTCTAAGGACACAGCTTCAGTTTCCTCTAAGAAAAAAACATAGTAACCATCTCCCAGGTTGCTTCTCAGAGGCATGTGCCGGGCAGAGCTGACATTCGCTGGGTGCCTCTGATTGTTCCCATGGCTGCGGTTGTGCCCAGTGTTCCCTCAGTAGAGGTGACATACCCTTGGTGTGCAGTGGCAGCCTCACCACAGCTGCTGGGGGTCATGGACACAGGCTCAGTACACGTGAGAACAGGTGGTCGGCTGGCTGAGGTTTTGTGTCCTTGGGAAGGTAGACCCTGCCTGTGTTCCTTCAGACCCTAGTTCATTGAGATGGGAGGGCTCAGCTGCAGCCCCAGGTCCCCAGATTCCATTGAGTCTCCTCATGTGTGAAAGGGGTGAAAGGGCCAGTGCATCTTGCTGGACTGTGGGGTGCAGGAGCCAGCTAAGGAGCAGCCGTGCCCAGCCCTGGCAGTCCCCACATCCATACATCTGAGCAGAAAGGAACACTCAGTCCTACCAGGCTAGCTGCTCTTACAGGAAAATTGAGCCCTACTGTTCAGCATGTGCTGAGGCAGCCATCCATTGTGGGCACAAGACGTCCACTGAGGGCCCAGGATGTCCACTGAGGGTCTGAAATGTCCACTGAGGGCCTGAGATGTCCACTGCTGGGGAATCACTTCCCTGACAAGTGAGACATTACTGCTCAGATGCTGCCATGGGAGAGCATGTGAGAGGTAGAGAGAACATACCACACTGTCCATCCCTTGCTGGCCTGCCCAGTGTGACTTCTCTGCCCCTCTGGCCGAGGATACTGTCGGGGTCTGTTGCATGCCCTGGCTCTGGATCTGTGCCTGTCAGTCCATCCCACCATCCTGCCCAGGGCCTGGGAAGCTCTTCTCAGTTCATACACACCTGTGACCTGTGAACAGAAATTCATCTGACCTCCCATCCCTGTCCCTGCCAGTGAAGTCTCAGGAGAACTGGGCGAGGGACAGTGTTTGCCATGCTGTGTGTACCCTGGCTTCCTGCCTTAAGGAAGCCTTTTTGGATGGTGTTGAGCTGGGGAAATAAGACGCAGCCAGCGGAGGCGAGAACCACCTTCAGGACTGTGTGTGTGGCCTTAATCAAGTGTGAGGCTTTTTCCTTCTTGGTGATAACAGCCTGGTGCCAAGCAGACTCTCCTGTGCTCTACCCCCATCCTCGGGGTCACAGTTGTCCTCAGTGGCATGAGCAGGCACCTATGGAGTGGCAGCCTATGACAGGGCCTGGCTTCTGCATGGCTCCGGTCGGGTGTCCGTTGACATCCTTGCTGTGGGTCCTGCTGTACTGGAAGAGGGCGTGATATGTCCTTTTATAGGAGCACTGTGAGGACAAGGGGCTCAGTTGGGCCAAGGGCCAAGTCTCTACTGCTTTTCCTGTGGGGAACCTGGACAGAGGGTGCTATGTTGGGCCATGCCCTTAGCCACACCTCCTGGAGTCTTGGGGGAGCGATGTGATGTAGATGAGGCACACCTCTCTGAGCCACAGCCCAGCTTTCCTCCATGCGCCCTGCCTCCCTGGGCCTGGAGCTCTTGGTCGCCTGTGGTATTGGCATCAGCTACAGGCCATGCAAAGGAAGGCTCCTGGAGCACATGTTCTTGCTTCCCCTTGCACTTGCCCTCCACCAGGCTAGGGGCCCATCTCCTTTGGGTTGTGCTCGTCAGACAGCTGCAGACTGTGTCTAATCCTGCCTCTGTATTCCCCATAGGCCATCAGCATCAGCAAAGCCATCAACAGCCAGGAGGCCCCTGTGAAAGAGAAGCATGCCCGGCGTATCCTTGTGCCCTTGGGTCCTGGTGTGGTGCCAGGAGACTATGGGCTAAGCATGGTCCTGACCATGTGTGCTGGGGTTGCGAGGGCATCACCTAAGAACTCTAGTTGTTGTGACCTGGGGTGGATGAGAACTTGGGAAAGTGCAGGGAGTGCCAGGGCCTGGGGAGAGGGGCTGCTGCAGAACACCCAGCTGCCCACACTTGTCTGTGACCTTCACTTGGCCTTGACCCTCTCAGGCATCATTTTGGGCACCCATCATGAGAAGGGGGCCTTTACCTTCTGGTCCTATGCCATTGGCCTGCCGCTGCCCAGCAGCTCCATCCTCAGTTGGAAGTTTTGCCATGTCCTTCACAAAGTCCTCCGAGATGGACACCCTAATGTGAGTAGTGACCACAGTCCTCTGGTCTCATGGGTTTAGGAGAGCAAAGCCTCCATCCCACCAGCTGACAGCACCCACAGTCTCCCTTTGAAGTGTGCTGTTCTGTCCTTATATCTGTCCCCGAGCTTTGGACTGGCCATCCCTGCCCACTGCCTTTTACCCTGTCCGTCCTGCCCTATGTTGGGAGGGACCTCCTGTGGGTTCCCTGTCCTCACCTTCTTTCTGGCTGCAGGTGCTGCATGACTGCCAACGGTACCGGAGCAACATACGCGAGATGGGTGACCTGTGGGTAGGTGTGGCTGAGCTGAGGGCAGCATCTGGGGATGCTCTCTCCTCCCTCGTCTGAAGCAGCTGCAACTGTCACTGCGGTTACCCTATAGGCCGAGCGCCAGTCAGTGTGACGTTGCAGCCTTGTTGGGGCCTAGTGCAGGCTGATCGGCCTCCACCTCCCTAAAGCAAGCCCATTAGTCCCCAAGAGCTGGGAAAGGCAGCAACCCCATGCCTGTGTGGAGATCAGAGACTCCAAGGCTCCCCTAGACTGTGGCATCAGAAGCCAGGTCACTGACTTGAATTTTCCATGCATTTGCCAGGCAAATCTCGGACTCAGTGGTCAGACCCCAGGTGGAGGGTGGGGGTTGGGGTTGGGGTGGGGGCGGGGGCGGGGCCTGTGTCTGGATCCACTCTGATAGCCTCAGAGTTCTCCTGAGCTCTCCTAGGACACTTAGCTGAGGACACCTAAGGAGGGCGTTGCCTGCCCAGAGTCACTACACTTTGGTTCATCACAGTGCCAGAGGCAGACACAGGCTCAGCTGGTGTGGCCATACACCATGACAGGCTGCAAGAGGGAGCTAGATTCTGTGTTCAGGCCAGAATGCGCCTCTCCGCCTGCCACCAGCACTTTAACGACGTGCCCCTGCTCAGAATGGCCTGTTGCCCTGGAGAAATGGCTCTCTTGCCTCTCACAAGACTTTCTCTGGCAAGGATGACAAGGAGTAGGATTAAGGAGGGGAAAAGCTAAGAGACCAATCGAACACTGCGATGGGTGAAGCAGGCAGGACACGTTTGTTGAGTGAGCAGGTGGCTTGTGGAAGAATGGGCCTGCTTCTCTTTCCACCTAGTTTCTTCCTCGGCCTTGACCGTGCTCTTGGCCATGACCTCACACTGCGCTCCACCCCACAGGGGCACCTTCGTGACCAGTATGGACACCTGGTGAATGTCTATACCAAACTGTTGCTGACCAAAATCTCCTTCCACCTAAAGGTAGTAGAACTGTGGGGCGGAGGGACTGGGAAGCTCTTTCCTCTGGGACATTTGACATGGAGGGATGGCACCTGTCCTGTCCTCTACTTACCATAGAGGCTAGGATGACTTACAGGAGATTGCCAACTCACCCTGTGTTTATGTAGATCCAGTGTGGATGCCAACCCCATTTGTGGTCCAGTGCCTTTATCTTTCAGTCCTGGCCATGCCTCTGTCCTATTCACAGGCTTTCTGTTGCCCGCAAATTCTCAGTGCCTTTGGCTTAACCAGAGCAGCTGGGGTCACTAGAATAAGAGATTGGAAAATCTCCCTGGTCAGGCTCCCTACTCATGGGAGCTCTTGGGAGCAGGGAGGTATGTGGCTGGTATGTGGCTGCTCACTGAGGCTGCAGCTGAGTGGGGGGCTGTCTCTGCAGCACCCCCAGTTTCCTGCAGGCCTGGAGGTAACAGATGAGGTGTTGGAGAAGGCGGCTGGAACTGACGTGAATAACATGTGAGTCTGTGTGCCTCAGTTTTCCCCATGCCCCTGAGTCATTTCAGACCCAGGTGCCCACCAGTGGCCATGAGGTCAAATGAGATCACACCTCTTGGGTTGAAGGTCATGGTCTCTAGTGGGCCAGGCTATGGGTAAGGGGTGGGGTTTGTTTGGTACTCCTGCCTGATAGAGTTTGCTTCCTCTTTCCAAGGGGTCCTGGGGATTAGGTGGGTGTGTCCTGCATCCCTTGCATCCAAGGGGTCTTGGGGATTAGGTGGGTGTGTCCTGCATCCCTCGCATCCCTCCCTCCTAGCTTCCAGCTTACTGTGGAGATGTTTGACTACATGGACTGTGAACTGAAGCTCTCTGAATCAGGTGAGTGCATCATGCGACACTCACACTAGGCCTGAAGACAACAGTGACCACACTGACATTTTCACTGTTGTCACTCATGCTGCTGGGATGGAGCCTCACTCAAGCTGGGCAGGTGGGCAGGTGCTCCTGATATCGTGTGCATTCGTACTCCTGCGCCAGAGCACAAGCAGAGGCCCCTGGTCCTTGAGACCCTGTGTGTATATCCAGGACATGGCCCATGAGCATCACCGTGTGGGCCCTGGAGGGCGTGGGGTGGGGTGTGGAGGAGCACTCTAGGCTCCCTCCTGGCCTCAGCAGCTGCAGCCCCCTCTGGGAGAGAGAATGTGGGTAACATTTCCTGCTGTGTTCTGAACTCTTGTCAGACATAGAACTGGCAGCAGTTGGACAGGAAATCTGAAGGGCTCGCCCTCCCGGCCTGGGAGATGATTGTTCTGGGCTGCACCTTCAGAATAACTGCTGGTGGCTCAGTGTTGCCCATGGCAAAGCCCAGGATGCCTTTGTAAGGGAAAACAGGGACTTGGAAAGAAGCAAGACAGCCACCCTGTACCCTGGGTCTGGACCTGTGGCTCTGGTGAGTGAGAGGTCAGCTTGGAGCCTGCATAGGGCTTAACATGAGAACAGAGGCCAGGTTACCAGGGGTGTGGCCCAGCCGTGTGGCTGAACCGAGGCCACCAGGAATTGTGTTCTTGTAGAACAGCTAAGCTCAAGCTCCCCAGAGCAAACAGGCCATCAGATCCCAGTCACAGACCCGGTGTCCTCACCATGGCTGCTCTTGGCCTGGGAGGAAGCCCAAGTGGGCAGGCTGTGGTCCCTGTGAGGAAGTGGGAAGGACCTACAAGCCCCCACAGATGCTGTAGTGAAGTACTGAGACCTCATTGGTAACTGAGCTTCTGAAGGCACACCTGGGTGCACAGGGGACAGAGGTAGGGTCCCTCTCACCCCAGCCCACAGCACAGAAGACAGAACCCTGTGCATCTCAGTGGAAAACTGGCCATAACATGCTGCCTTCAAAGGGAGTGCATGGCTGTTAGAGACAGCGGCTACTCAGAAGGCTGAGGCAGGACGATCATGAATTTGAGACCTGCTTGAACTAGAGTAAATTCAGAGTCAGCCTGGGAAACCTAGTGAGACCCAGGTCCAAAAGTGAAAAGAGGAGAGGCTGGAGAGGCGCCCCAGGGTGGAGGAACGCTGGCTGCTCCTCCTCAGAGGGCCTGGGGTTGATTCCCAGAGCTCTCAGGGTGGCCCCCAACTGTCTAACTCCAGTCCTGGGGATCTGATGCCCTCTTCTGGCTTCTAAGGGCACTGCATGCAGGTGGTACACAGGCAGATTACCTACCTATACACATAAAATAAAAATAAAGGGGAAAAAACTTTAAATAAAAAGTCTGGGCGTTGTGGCACATGCCTTTAGTCTGTGTGCGTGAGAGGCAGAGGTAAGTGGATCTGAGTCAGAGGCTAACCTGGTCTCCATTAGCCAGGGCTGTAGCTCGATAGTGGAGTGCTTGCCTGGCATTCAGGGAACCCTGGGAAGGTGGGAAGGCAGAGGAAAGTGGGGGTGGGGGGCATTCTGCCAGGGCCAGAAAGATTTAGAGCATTCTGCCTGAAATAAGGCAGATTGCAAAACAGAGTTCGCTCACATATTTGATACCCAAAATGGTCACAAAACATACCTAGTGTGACTTCTAGTTAGGATGGAAGGAAAGGTGTGGGAAGGGGGCAACTTTCTGTCCCTGGCTTTTCCTCAACACTGCTAAAGCTTGTAAACAGCCCACCCTAGCAGGGCCAGAGCAAAGCTCCAGAGGCTGGGGCTTCTGGAACCACTCAGAGTGCCCAGTGTGGGCCTGGCCACTCCTCTGCTCTGGCTCACTGCCTGCTCGTTGTCATTCCTCTCTCTGCCCCAGAGAAGATGCTGGCCAGGGGAGGAGGCAGCCTCATGTTTGTCCACTGTCCCTCCTTCCCTGACAAGGCCTGATTGTCAGGGTCTCTGGGGCAAGTGAGGTATCAGGTCACTTAGGGCTTGTACAGCCTGTGTCCAAGGCCATGACCTGGAACAAACTCTAGCCTATCGCCAATCTCCGTGTCTATAAGATGAGATATTGGAGTGGCAGCTTGTTTTTTTTTAATGTGTATGGGTGTTTTGCCTGCATGTACATTTTTGTACCATGTGCAGTGCCTGGTGCCTGCAGAAGCCAGAAGAGGGTGGTGTCAAATCCCCTGGGACCAGTTACAGGTAGTTGAGGTCCCATGTGTATACTGGGAGTGGAACTCAGGTCCCCTGGAAGGACAGCCAGTGCTGTTGAAATCTTGAGCCATGTCTTCTGCCCCTCTTGACTTTGAGACAAGGTTTGCTTTGTAGCCCAGTTTGGTCTTGAGTTCATTCCTCCTGTCTCAGCTTCCTGAGTGCTCAGCGTGCCTGGCTGGAGTGACAGTCTTTTCAAACAAACTTTATTACAGTTGTGTGTGTGTGTGTGCGTGTGGACATGTGTGGAGGTCAGAGGGCAACTGAAGGAGTCAGTTCTCCCCTCCTACCATGTAGGTCATTGGATTGGGTGGCAAGCACTGTTACCCGCTCAGCCGTCTCTCGGGCCTTTAGTGACAGTCGTAAGCCTCTTTGTTCTCTAAGGCTCAGTATAAGTTTGATGTGGAACAGTCACTTAGGTTCTCCAGCACCTTGTCACAGACCCACCCTGGTGGAAGGTTCTTCCTTGCTGTTCTGTTTGACCTCATTCCTGGGGGTGTGTCCCCAGCTCTGGAAAGCCACCAACATAGGGGCTCCTGTCCCAGGCCAGAGCATGCTGTTGGAGGCCTAGATTAGAGGCCCAGCGTCTTCAAATCTTCACCATGGTTTTGACAGTACAGTGGAGGATCACTCATTGGTTCCAGAGTCACTAAGTGTCACTAAGGTGGCCATCTCCAGCCACATCTGCTCACGCTTGCTTCTGTCTGCGCCTCTTCCTCAGTTTTCCGGCAGCTCAACACAGCCATCGCAGTGTCGCAGATGTCTTCTGGCCAGTGCCGCTTGGCCCCCCTCATCCAGGTCATCCAGGACTGCAGCCACCTGTACCACTACACCGTGAAGCTCATGTTCAAGCTGCATTCCTGTGAGTTGTACAGTCCTGAGTGAGGCGTGTGAGGCCTTGTGGCCCTCCGTGTGACTGAAAGTAGGGAGAGCTGGGAGGTCAGCCGCTAGTGGAAAGAGTGCCAGCAAAGCGTCCTGTTATGCCTGTAATAGTGTGCTTATCGAAAAGCCACCGTTTTCCAAAGCAGAGACCATGCATATAGTTTGTGTTTTCATGGCCTTCTGCACACCTGATGTAGGACGGTGGCCCCTCCCCCTACATTTTCTGGGGAACAGTAGTGACAAGGCTGTTACTGTAGTGTTCAGGAAAGGTCCTCAGGTCACGTGGGCTGGCTCGGGGCAGCTTTGGCATTGGTCGTACAACACCCCAAAGCCAGGCACAGGTGAGGCGGCTGTGGCCCTGATAGCATCTCCACCTACTCACTGTCACTTTCTCTGATTCAATGTGGGAGCTGACGTTACTCCATGGAGTCTCCTTCCCAGTTAGGGTGGGCTGGCTAGGCCACAGTGACCCGTCTACTCTCCGGTGGGTCCAGGATCTCGAGGGTAGGGTGGGAAAGCACAACTCAGAGCAGCGTGCATGGGGAGTCCTGTTCACTTGTGTCCCTCAGGTCTCCCAGCAGACACCCTGCAAGGCCACAGGGACCGATTCCATGAACAGTTTCACAGGTACCAGCCCTAGGGGGTGGGGCCACAGCATGGCTGGAAAGAGGGCTGATGTCTGTTTCCCCTGTGACCTGTCTCCCCGTTCTATTGCAGCCTCAAAAACTTCTTTCGCCGAGCCTCAGACATGATCTACTTCAAGCGGCTCATTCAGATCCCGAGGCTGCCGGAGGTGCGCATCCTCCCGCCCCACTGCAACAGCCCCTGGCTCCCTCTAGGCTCCAGCTGAGTCCCCAGAACACTTGTGGAGGTGGCCAAGCATCTCCTCCTTGTCTCTACAGGGACCCCCCAATTTCCTAAGGGCCTCAGCCCTGGCTGAGCACATCAAGCCTGTGGTGGTGATCCCAGAAGAGGCCCCAGAGGATGAAGAGCCGGAGAACCTCATCGAGATCAGCAGTGGGCCCCCTGCCAGCGAGCCAGCGGTAAGATCTCCATCTGCTCGTCTCCATGCCCCACTGCCTCACCCCACGAACAAGGGATTGGGCAAAGTGAAGGGTTTGCCCCTCCACTGGGCTTCCCCCGCCACGGAGAGCACAAGAGTGTGGGGGCAGAGGTCCATGTTTTCTGCTACGGCAGGTGGTGGCTGACCTCTTTGATCAGACCTTTGGACCTCCCAATGGCTCCATGAAGGATGACAGGTGAGTCCCTGGGGCTGACTGGGATGGAAGGCTAGAAATATAAAGCCCTGAGTGAGCCACTGGTGCATCCGAGACGCTGTGAACTGAGCCCCTCGCCCTCTGTCCGCAGGGACCTCCAGATTGAGAACTTGAAGCGAGAGGTGGAGGCGCTGCGTGCGGAGCTGGAGAAGATCAAGATGGAGGTGAGGGCATGTGGCCAAGGGCGGTCTCCACATGCGCGAACCTGGGCTCCACTCTCACCTTCCTGCCCTGCAGGCCCAGCGGTACATCGCACAGCTCAAGGGCCAGGTAAACGCGCTGGAGGCGGAGCTGGAGGAACAGCGGAAGCAGAAACAGAAGGCGCTGGTGGACAACGAGCAGCTGCGGCACGAGCTGGCCCAGCTCAAGGCCCTGCAGCTGGAAGGCGCTCGTAACCAGGGCCTGCGAGAGGAGGCAGAGAGTGCGTACCCCGTGGCGGAACCCAGCAGCAGGGTGAGGCTGCATTCTACCCTGCCACCCATCTCAGTCTCGTGTCTCTGCAGGGAAAGCCAGTGCCACCGAGGCACGCTACAGCAAGCTGAAGGAGAAGCACAACGAACTCATCAACACGCATGCCGAGCTGCTCAGGAAGGTGGGTGCCCAGCCTCAGGACGGGCAGCGTGGGCTGGGGTCCAGAATCAGAACTGGTCCCCTGCCTTCTAGAATGCAGACACGGCCAAGCAGCTGACAGTGACACAGCAGAACCAGGAAGAGGTGGCGCGGGTAAAGGAGCAGCTGGCCTTCCAGATGGAACAAGCGCAGCGCGAGTCCGAGATGAAGGTAGGAGGATTGCAGGCTCCGCCCACGTCATCCTAGCCTACTGCCCTACTGACATGCTGTCCCTTCCTAGATGGAGGAGCAGAGTGACCAGTTGGAGAAGCTCAAGAGGGAGCTGGCAGCCAAGGCGGGAGAGCTGGCCCACGCACAGGAGGCTCTGAGCCGCACGGAGCAGGTGCTTGCTAGCCGGGAGTCCTGGGCCGGGATCAGGCTGGGGCAGGCCGGGTCCTCTGCCTGAGAATTGGGCCACAGTTACATTGTAGTGGTCCTCAGGCAGACTGGCGGCACCCCTGACCCTTAGGGAGCTCTCGTGTCTTGGGAGTGGCTTGCTAACAAGACACGAGGAGGCTATATGCGGGCAGGGTTGGCATGGCTGTTGGTGTTCTCCGTGTTCACAGAGTGGGTCAGAGCTGAGCTCACGGCTGGACACCCTGAGTGCAGAGAAGGATGCACTGAGCGGAGCCATGAGGCAGCGGGAAGCAGAGCTGCTGGCTGCCCAGAGCCTGGTGCGCGAGAAGGAAGAAGCCCTTAGCCGAGAGCAGCAGCGCAGCTCCCAGGAGAAGGGCGAGCTGCAGGGGCGGCTGGCAGAAAAGGTAAGGCCTCTGCCTGCCGTCAGGCAGACCCTCCCGTGTGCCTGAGTCAGTATTCTCACTGCTCAGAGCCTGGCTTCCCTTCCGTTGCCGAGACATTCTTACCTCTCCCAAAGAAACCCAGGCCTGAGAACAGGGTCCCAAGTTCTCCACATCTTTGCCACCACTTTTTAGTCTTCTCGTTTTAGCCAGGTGCATGGGTATAAATCTCTTGCTTATTGTTTTAAGATGGGGGTCTCTTCTCTCCCCTCCCCCCTCTCTCCCTTTAATCCAGGCTAGCTCAAATTCAGGGTGGTCCTCTTGTCTCAGCCTCCTGAGTACGGGGTGTGTCCTACCACTCAGGGTTGTTTATTGTGATTTGCATTTTCTAGTTGTCTACTGATACTGTTTTTTAGAAAACATTTACATTTATTGTGTTTTGGGGGAGGGAGTGTGGGGGTGGAACACATGTAGAGGTTGCAGTAGTCAGAGTGTTCCTTCCACCTCTGGGTCCCAGGGATTGAACTCAGGCTGTCCAGGCTTGGTGGCAGGCTCCTTTACTGGCTGAGCCATTTTGCCAGCCCCCTGAACATCTTTTTGTGTGCTCAGTGGCCTTTTCAAAGATGAGTCTGTTCAGGTCCTGGGCTGGCTTGTTTGTCACTGAGCTGTTTGCTCCTCCACACACACCCCATGAGTCATCCAAGCCCTGGGAGGTGAGGAGATGGTCTAGAAATCTCTATTCCAGCTAGGCTGGGACACCCTATGGAGGGAGTCAGCTGCCTTGCCCACTTGCCCACCGTCAGTCCTTGGAGCTAAGCCCCAGGCCCTGCGGGCTCTGAACGTCTGTTTGCTGGTCTCCAGGAGTCTCAGGAGCTGGGGCTGCGGCAGAGGCTGCTGGATGAGCAGTTTGCAGTGCTGCAAAGCGCTGCTGCCGAGGCAGAGGCCATTCTGCAGGATGCGGTGAGCAAGCTGGATGACCCCCTGCACCTGCGCTGTACCAGCTCCCCAGGTGTGTGCTCACGGTCACCTCCTGCCCTTCAGTGCAGAGCTGGCTGCTCCTCCACTATCCACCAGTGAAGCTGGCTCCAGCCGCCCACTCCTGACAGGCAGGTGGCTGGCGGTGGGCTGGGGTCTCCCACTTCCTCCCTGTACTTGCAGACTACTTGGTGAGCCGGGCCCAGGCAGCTCTGGACACGGTGAGTGCCCTGGAGAAGGGCCACACCCAGTACCTGACTTCCTGTGAAGGTGAGTACAGATGGAAGGTAGAGTAGACCCACAGGTAGGAACCCTGTAGTTCCTGAAGCCAGGGCTGCCTGATGTGGGGTTCTCAGGATGACAGGCGCCTCTGCAGGAAGCCTGTTATTACTCAGAGCCTGTGCCTGCTAACTGTGGACGGGGTGTCTGCAGCAAGGAGAGGGAGCAAGGGGCCTGAGGTTACCAGACCCTGCTTGGTAAATGACCTGTCGCCTCTTAGCCACTTCCACATCGCCTGTCCACATCCACACACTGGGGTGCTGCAGCCTCCACCCAGGCTCCAGTTGCCTTGATGCCCCCCCCACGAATAATCTCACTGTTCCCCTCCTACCCTTTGGCCTTATCCACCTGCAGATGCTTCTGCCCTAGTGGCAGCACTGACTCGCTTCTCCCATCTGGCCGCGGACACCATCGTCAATGGTGGGGCCACCTCCCACCTGGCCCCCACTGACCCTGCTGACCGTAAGTAGATTCCGGTGGCAGGACATGGCTGCTTCATCTTGTCCTTCACAGATACAGGGGACAAGTCCTTTTGTCAGGTCGTGGGCCAGGGTTATGTGGGAACCTTATCCAGGATTCTCAAGCAAAGGCTCCCCTCACAGACCTTCCCTTGACCCCAACAGGCCTGATTGACACTTGCAGGGAGTGTGGAGCCCGGGCTCTAGAGCTAACGGGACAGCTGCAGGACCGGACAGTGCTACCGAGGGCACAGCCCAGCCTGATGCGGGCCCCGCTGCAGGGTATCCTTCAGTTGGGCCAGGTGAGGTGTGCGGCTAACTTCTGTTCGCTCCAGGAGCTAGGCTAAGCAGGTGCTCGTACTCAGTCTGCAGCTGCGTAAATAGGGCGGGACCTGAACACGCTTCCTCCTAGCCTGCTGCTCCCTGCACATCTTTCCCTGGGCCCTGGCGAGGCTGAATCTACTTGTCTGACTCTCATCCCAGGACCTGAAGCCTAAGAGCCTGGATGTGCGACAAGAGGAGCTGGGGGCCATGGTTGACAAGGAGATGGCTGCCACCTCTGCAGCCATTGAGGACGCTGTGCGGAGGATTGAGGTGAGGACTGAGCAGCAGGGCTCCCCCAGTTCCTGCAGGAACCAAAGGGGCTACGGGCTAAGTGAGCAGAGGCAGGGAGGGTACCCTTGCAGTCTGCTGGCTCATTCTCTGTCACTGGGGATAGGACATGATGAACCAGGCCCGCCACGAGAGCTCGGGAGTGAAACTGGAAGTGAATGAGAGGTGAGCACAGCTGTCCCAAAGCCCCAGCGCGGAACACTCCTGGCTGCACATGTCCCTGCCCTGCTGCCACAAGGCCACACTACAGAGCTGTCTTCTTTCTGTCCCTCCCCAGGATCCTCAACTCCTGCACAGATCTCATGAAGGTGAGTGCAGTCGGTGGGTGACCCCAGGGCAGGCTCTGTGTTGGGACCACCTGGAAAGTCACATCTTGGTCTTGGCAGGCTATCCGGCTCCTGGTGATGACCTCCACCAGCCTGCAGAAGGAAATTGTGGAGAGCGGCAGGGTGAGCAGGATGGGCTATTGTCTGGCAGCCCCCCTGGCTGGGCCAGCAAGAGACATAACCTTAGGGCCCCTGACCCCTTTGTGCATGACGCCCTCCACCATACAGTGTCTGTTGCCACAGCTAAAAATCCCCACACCTCTGGGAGGCTTCAGGGGACATCTCTGGGTACCTATTTCCTACCTGAAATGGCCTGGATTCTGTCTTGTTCTTTAATCGCCACTAGGGGGCAGCCACACAACAGGAATTTTATGCCAAGAATTCACGGTGGACCGAAGGCCTCATCTCCGCCTCTAAGGCTGTGGGCTGGGGAGCCACACAGTTGGTGTATGTTGCCCCAGGTGGGGGTGGGGTGGGCCAGGTGCTAAGGTCTAGGGTGTGGGGCTGCCCTGCTGTTGATGGTGCAGAGACCCGGGCTCTGACTGCCTCCATACCTCAGGGAGTCGGCTGACAAGGTGGTGCTGCACATGGGCAAATACGAGGAGCTCATTGTCTGTTCACATGAGATTGCTGCCAGCACCGCCCAGTTGGTGGCAGCCTCAAAGGTGAGCAAGGCTGTACTGATGTCTGCCGCCCCAGGCTGTGTGTCAGGCCTGGGCTTGGGGCCCTCAACTATGGCCAGCAAATCCATGCCCACTCTGTTCCTGCAGGTAAAAGCTGACAAGCATAGTCCTCATCTGAGCCGCCTGCAGGAGTGCTCCCGCAGCGTCAATGAGAGGGCCGCCAACGTGGTGGCCTCCACTAAGTCTGGCCAGGAACAGATCGAAGACAGAGGCGAGTGCTTGGGTTCTCAAAGGGGCTTCCCAGAGCTGGTGGGAGAGCTCACTCCGCTTACTCCCCTTGTCCCTACCCCCACCAGACACCATGGATTTCTCAGGCCTGTCCCTCATTAAGTTGAAGAAGCAGGAGATGGAGACGCAGGTGAGTGCCCTCGTGCCCCCAGCTGCCTCGAAAGCCCCTGGGACTCAGGCAGTGCTGAGTTGGCTTTGCGGCCTGCCTGCAGGTGCGAGTCTTGGAGCTGGAGAAGACACTGGAGGCAGAGCGTGTACGGCTTGGGGAGCTGCGCAAACAGCACTATGTATTGGCCGGGGTGATGGGGACACCTGGTGAGGAAGAACCCAGCAGACCCAGCCCAGCTCCCCGAAGTTCAGCCACCAAGAAGCCACCCTTGGCCCAGAAACCCAGCATAGCCCCCAGGCCAGATAACCAGGTGCCAGGCATCAGTGCCGGGTTAGGGAGGAGTGTGTGTTGATTGTGCACATGGATGGGTCTAAGTGTCTGCACCCAGATGGTACACGAGCTTCTGGCCTCATCTACTGAGCCCCTCATCTTTGATCCCTGCAGCTCAACAAAAAGGATGGTGTCTACCCAGCTCAACTTGTGAACTACTAGGCCCTCTGAGAAGGTCTTCAGCAGGATGGCTGGTGGTCATGCCTGAGCCTCATGTAGCTATCTGGCAATGGTCAAGGGGCCTCTGAGAGGCCTCCAACTCCTGCACTTAGAGCCCAAAGCAGCCTTCACCAGGCCAAGGGGCCTCGGCTCCATGGGACAGTTCATCTGGATTTGAGTCTATTTATCTTTAGTAGGAACTGCCCAGAGCAGCCGGACCCAGCAGGCCTGAGCCACAACTGCAGTGAACATCTGGGATGGTATGAATACTGCATTAGTTCTCTCTTCCTAAGTCTAGTCAGCACACTGGGAAAGGCCAAGTATGCCAGGAGCCTCCTCCCTGCCTCTGAACTCAAAAGTCTGAGGCTGCAAGGGAACAGGAGAGGGTCCCCTGCTGGCTTTTGGGGACAAGGGAATGACCTGTGGCCCTCAAGGGAAAGCAGGTGGGCTAGGCTGTGTCATTCTCAGGGGCCTGGTGCTAGGGCATCCGTGCTCAGAGCCTGGCACCAGGGTAGCCGGGGCTGCTGCTGGGCTGTGCCTGGGGCAGCACTGGCTCAGGTGCTGCCTGTGCTCCTGAGTTTCCAGCCGGACTCGGCAGCCACTCCCCTACCCTCCTGGCCTGGCTGTCCTCACTAGTGTGGCTGCTTATCACCCACCTTCATGGGTAGATTTCAGCACTCCTAAAGCAGAGGCCTTTTCAGCTCAGCAAGAAGCTTAAAAAACAAGCCACAGCCCCCTTTTCTGGGGGCTCAAGAATTCCTGTGGGGCCCTCAGGTGGAACAGTCCAGACTTGGAGGCCTGGCCTTGCCTGCCCCTGACAGTTCGAATAAATTTATGTTTCTAGAACCTGAGGGGGAAGATAGGGGCAGGGAATATCCAGGCCACCAACAGAGACAGCAGCTGGACTGGATAAGTGCCCAGCTTCCCTCCAGCTGCCTGCCCTGTGCCCTGGGAAGGCTACCAGCCATGGGCAAAGGTCCGGGACTGTGGGGGGAGCCAACTTCTTTGCCCTGTGTCTAGTATTCCCTGTGTTTGAGTCCCATTGGCAATAAAAAGACTTTTGTCACCAGTGCCCCGGTGAGGGCTCATGCCAGGCTTTTCATTTCTCCAGAGATGCACACACTTGGCTGTAGTTGACACTAGAACCTGAGGACAGGAAGACCCTTGTTAGTATAGCTGGTGGTCCTCACCAGTACCAACCTTCCTGTAGACTGCTATAGCAAGGGCCATCCTTTTACTACAGGCTGAACTAGCCATCACCGTCCCAGCCTCCCTAACTGAAGCCCTGTGCTCTCCCTAGGGCCTCGACAGTTAACACCAGGGCACCTCCTCTGAGACCGTTTGTCCCTTGGTCAGTTGGCAGTTTCAGACTTCTAGGGTTTGAGCTGGTGGATGAGGACCTTGACCTCCATGCCACACCCTCCAGGTTCCAGAGGAGCAACACTCAATTTGCAGCCCCAACAGAGGTGGCTGGGGATGGGGGGCCTTCATCTGCACACTCAGCATTTATAGTGAGTGTGTGCTATTGAGGCAGCCAAGCTTCCTGAGCAGCAGCGTAGAAGCCTGTGTTCAAGTGCTTTGCCAAGTATGAGTATTCATGTTTACTCCAAATCATTCACCATCCTCTGGTCCCACTAAGGGGCAGAGGCAGGTGGATCTCTGAGTTCGAGGCCAGCCTGGCCTACACAGAGAAACCCTCCAATATACTTACCAGGGAAGGGCTACGATTTTGGCTGTAAGCTCCTAGCAGCCACTGTGAAAGAAACTCATTGTTTTTTCAAGGTGGATTGACTTCTCAGGACAACATTCCTTCTTCCTAGTATGACCACAGTATCTCCTGTTGCCATCCATCATAGGGCTATATATGTGAGCATCTTCCTCAGAGGTTAGCTTGGACAGGGTTGCTCTTGGGTCAAATCACTTGTAGGGGCCTTGGGGCCAGACACACAGCTCAGCAAAGGTCAGAGTACAGGTCACAAAGGTACACAGCTCACTCTAGTAAGGCAAACAGGCACGCAGCTCCCTACCTTAGGGTAATGAGGCAGCACAGAGTGGGGCTTGGGGTGGGAGGGGACACTGCTCTTGAAACAAAGTGTTAGAGCCCCTGAAACCACCCACTAAGAGCCGGCGTCCCACTATTTGATCAGCTGCAGAGACTAGGGACAGCCAGTGCCTTGAAGTCCTCAGCACTGTGGCTGCAATCTCACACAAACAGTCCTATGTCTGTTACCGCTATCTGGCTTATCAACTACGAGAGCCTAGCTGGGCTGTGATGGTGCACGCTTTTAATCCCAGCACTCCAGATCTCTTGAGTTCGAGGCCAGCCTGGTATATAAAACAAAAAACCCTATGGCTTATGCCAGGGACCCGGAAACTCACTATAACTGTTTTTTTTTGAGATGGGTCTGCACCTCTCACTGGCCTGGACTTGTGTAGAGCAGGCTGGCCTTGAACTCACAGCAATCCTCCTGCCTCTGCCCAGCCATCAGGTTTTTGTTTGTAAACCAAGTAATCATCACTGCCCTTGCTGGATCTGTGGTCACTGACACTCTAGAACCCTGTCACAAACATCCCCAGGTAAAGCAATGGCAGGCTGAGGGGGAAAAAACGAAGAGAGATGCAACACTGAAATTAATAATTCTCAATTTATTAGGAGTTCTACAGTTTTACAACCCCAGTGCCAGGTATGGCCCTGGGCAGTGATGGCAAGGTCAGCCCGGCGGCCCCTTCACCACATCCAGCTGGAGCTCCCATGTGGCTGCAGCCCATGACTGGGCAGTGGGCATTCCTGATGGCAGCTGATGGCAGAGGTATTAAGGTGGCACATACAGCTTTGTCACTTTACAGAATAGTTCCAGCGGGGTAGAGCCCAAGTCCGTGAGCAGGAGTACAGGACTTGGGGACAAAGGCTGGTGGCCCTGCCAGAGATGGGCTCTCTAATCAGCTCTGCCTTGACTCTGTCACCTTGGGTTGCAGCCAGCTGGCAGGGTGAGAGAAGGGCTCTAAGTCCTACCAACAAGCACACAGCCCTCTTCTGGGGACAGGTGTGGCTACTGCCCCTCCCCCAGCCGGGCCCTGGGAACTCTGCACGTGGCACCTGCAGATGAGATCCCAGAGAGGAAGGAGCCGCCGCCAACCCTACACGGTGGGTTTTCCCCCAAATCCCTTCCATGCCCTTGGCCAACACCTGCAGCACCGTGAGCGACAGCACAGAACTCTGCCCCAGAGCGCCCTGGCTGAAGATAACCAGCTGTCTCTGACCTACCACAACACAATGAGGCCCAACAGGGCAGCCACGGCTGGCACACTGCAGGCGTCTGCGTCCTGGCACCGAGGGAAGCTAAGGCACAGCATGGGCACTGACGGATGTGACCATGTACTGCTCGCCTGACAGGAAGCGGCACTCAATAAATCTGCGTTTTTAACAAAGTTTCCCTGAATGGTCTTGAGAATGTCAAAAAAGTTTTCAAATATAAAACAGGAAAATTACAAGTGTAGTAAACACACTAAGTTTTTTTTTTTCTCACAGAAACCGTCATGAGGCTGAGGTGTGAGGTGAGGGCGGAGGGCTGAACTGTGCAAAGTCCGACTACACTGGCCTCACACCCAGACTTACCCCAGCCACAGCTCTCCTGGCCTCTGCACAGCAGCCAAGTGCAAACTCTGCTCATGGTTTTGAACCAAGAGAGCATCCTGTCTTTTGGGAGGGAGGGGTGACTAATGACCTGCCCAGCACAGGCTGAATTAACAGCACAGCTGCCCAGCAGCAAGGCCTGGGTTGCGGGTGTACATTCCAGGCTGGCCAGTGTAAACCAGCCTTTACCAGCGCCACAGGAGCTGGTGGACCAGGACTTGAAAACATACAATTAACTATGCTTTTTAAATAAAGCTGCAACGTGAGGGCTGTGATTCTGAATTGGAGTGGGGGGTTATCTCCCCAAATGCACAAGTCCACCAACACTAGTTACTTAGAAATCACACCCAGTACGCAGACTGATGGCAGGTGTGCCAACCTCTGGTCTGGCACAAACAGAGCTCCCTTGGTCCACAAAATTCGCTATTACTCACCATGGACCTACAGTTCTAAAATCAGATAGACACATTGGCCCAGGGCACCCAAGCCATTGGCCCCAATGCTCGACTCCGCAGCCTCCGTTTGCAGAGCTTGGCACAGCAGGCAGAGTGTCTTGCAGGAAGAACAGACACCGGAGTTCACTGGAGGATGAAGCCTGGCTGGTGCGGGGCCAGCCGTGGCGGGGGTCTCTGGGGCAGGGCTGGCGGGTATGGTGACACCAACTGTGCAGAGAATCCTTGCTGAGAGGGGAGGCCCACCCTGGGGGGCAGAGGTGGGCACTGTAATCCTGGGTATGGAGAAGCCTGTCCTGAGCCCATGGCAGCAGTGAACGGGGTGGCTATGTGTCCTGCAGGCGCTGGGGGTGGAGGTGGAGGGATACGCCGAGGCACAACACAAGGGAGCCCAGAGGCCTCCAGAGGGGGATAGGACAGGGGGGTGGCAGTTAATGGCTCGGGCACCCTGGGTGGCACTGGGGCCCCGGCCTGTGGGAGTCTCTGTCCCTTCAGCACCATCTCCTGGAGCTTCTCCACTTTCACACGTCGCATGTGTGCCAGCTTCCGCTTGCTCTGGTAGACATCAATGAAGGCATCTAGAGGAAGCTCTCCATCCAGAAACTTCTCTGCCATGTTCTAGAAGAAGCAGGAGAAAGCTAATTACAGGACGGGTCAGGTGTTAGGAAAAAAGCTCCCTTCACAGTCCAGCCATAGGAAAGAGGCTCTCAGTTCCCTGCAGCACCCTTCTCCTAGGAACAGGCCCCGCTGCCTGATTCTGCTATGGGCTCGCAGCTGCAGACCCTGGAGGTGAGCCTGGGCCTAGGTGATTCTGGCAGGACCATCACCAAGCAGAGTCAGGAAGATGAGGTGGGTGGTCCTGTTGCTGGTTCCACCCTCCAGAACTGCAGCAGACAAAGCACAGGCCTGGCAAGGCCTTGCCTTACGACAGCACAGTCCTGACCGCAAGCGCTCTACTCCAGTCAGCTACCGCCTAGGCCCTGCCCTCTGTTTCCACCTGGCTGTACCCTGACCAAATGACTCACCCTGGACAGGGTCAACAGCACAGAACCCTGCTTGTGGCTATTAAGGCCCGCCAAAGCCTAACGGTTAGTCAGACCAGCACAGCCTGACCTGAGCAACATGCACAGGCATTGACTCATTTCCTCCCTGACAAGGCTCCGGCCATGTATCCAGCCAATCATGTCTGAAAGGTTCTGCAGTGACCAGCTGAGTGATTCACTGCCCACAGCAGATGCCTCAGTCACCGACATCTGAGATTGGCTGAGTAGCAATCGCACTCTAATCTGGTCTAGTCACTGACTGGACGGACAAGGTACCCCAGAGTTAGGTCATCCAGCCTTACCTCAGTGTCCTCCTCAATCTTGGCCCCTTCTGCTTGAAGAAGTGCTAACAGAGTCTCCAAGGAAGCATTGTTTGACTGTTTATCTGGGAAAAGCAAAAAACACGACATCCCAACCTGAGGCCTCCCAGTTTCCTTGTTAGAGAAAGTAACTAGAAAGGCAACAGGAGCGGACTTTCCAGGATCTTAAAGTAAACCCTCAAGTATACCAGAGGGACATGCAGGGAACAACTTCTAGGAGGCAGAGCAGGCCAGCACCCCACCTCAGAGCACAGGGTTATACCACAGGGAGGCAGAGCAGGCCAGCACCCCACCTCAGAGCACAGGGTTGTACCACAGGGAGGCAGAGCAGGCCAGCACCCCACCTCAGCACAGGGTTATACTTGGCACACGCTCAGTCCCTCTGTCTCTGCATAAAGCTGAAGCTCGCCATGACACCTCAGCAGGACGTTGGACGTTGCAGCGATAAGGCTCTTTGGCCATTTTAGCCACACACACTGGAGCACTGGCTGACTACACACTGGAGCACTGGCTGACTACAGGGATTCGGACAGCTGCCTTTTCTTCTACACTATCTGGAGCAGGTGCAGTCTTCAGTTTAGAAAGGGACTCTTCCCTAAGCCAGCAGGGCGATTTATACATAAACTACTGCTTGTTACAGCGAGTCATTGTTGTGACCTGAAATTTTTTTCATGTTATCTTCCTGGCAGGGTATTGCTTGAACTATGTATCGTCCTTCAACTTTTTTTTTTTTTTTTTTTTTTTTTCTGGCTTTTTGAGGCAGGGTTTCTTTGTGTAGCCCTGTGTAGCCTCTGTAGATCAGGCTGGCCTTGAACTTACAGAGATCTCTCTGCCTCTGCCTCTGCCTCCCAAGTGCCACCACACACTGCCCAGCCTTCCTTCAACTTGTTAGTCTCAAAAGATGGCCTGAGAAAAGTCACCTTACCTAGCTTGGTCTTCTTTATCTGGTAGGCCTCAAAGAGAACCTGGAGTTCCTGGTACTTTTGGGTTAGGCGAGCTTTCCGAGCGTCCAGTTGGGGCTGGTACAGAAGGTTTTCCTCGGCCAGGCTCCGGTTGCTAGCCAGTGTCATCTCTTTGTTCAGCTGAACAGTCTGCGTCTGCAAGAGACACACAGGCTGGTGAGACCCACAGGGCTTAGTTCATGGGCAAGTCCTGTGTGGCCCCCTCCCCTCAGGCCCCACCTTGCTCTCCCAGATGGCTCCATGTGCTGGGCAGACACAGCCCAGCAGACTCCTGCCCCCTCTGCCTTCTTGTGGGCGCTCTCCCCATTCACAAAGGCTGAGCCCCACTTCCCTCCCCATGGCTCTGCTCGGGCTTTGGCTTCAATGGCTTCTATGCCGCAGCAGTGACAGCAGAAGCAAACAGCTGTGAGGGCGAGGACTGGGCTGTCCCGAGCAAGCTCCTGCTGCTGCAGAGGAAGTCGGGGCCACTTTATCAGAGGGGTCTAAGTTGGCAGGATGTCAGCCTCAGATCAAAGGAGCCCGCGACAGAGAGAGAAAATTATGTTTACAGTGACCACTTCTCCCATCTTTCCCACGCCACCAGCAGCTCTCCTGGGTCTTCCCCAAAGGAGAAGGGGCTGACTGTGCCTCGCAAGGGTTCCCCTCACTGACTCAAGGCTATCTGGCTGTGCAGACCTTGCGGTGGGAGGTCTGTGAAATGGTTAAGGACAAAGCTTGGCCACAATCTGTTCAAAGAGAAAAACAAGAAACAAATACATCTGCCCTCTAGTTCCCCATTTCCTCATTCGTGACACGCTTCCTCTACATGGCCTGCCCACTTTCTGCATGTCAAGTTCAACCCTTCGCCAAGGCGTCCCTTCCAGCAGCTCCTCACTCCTCAACCCCACCCAGCCATTTATTTTCCCTTTGATATTTTCTGCCGCCCCACCCCGGCTATTCTTGCTCGGACTTCCTTCCTCTCCACATTCTGTATCTAGTCCTCTGCTTCCCACCTCCCCAGGCACACGGTGGTGCTTGCACAGCTGCCGGGGCACATTCACACGTGGGACACACAGTAGTGGTGGGGAACTCCCAGAACAAAGGAAAAGCCTAGAATATCGGGGTCCCTGGAGGCATTTGCTCAGCAGGCACAGGCAGAGCAGCTAGGACCACAGGCTCACTCCTCTAAATGAGAGGACGCCAGGCACAAAGCCACTTGACTCCCTAGCTCAACACTGTAAATCAAGAGCCAGAAGCATCCCCAAAGCTGGTGGCAAGCAGGGGGAATGTGCCAATGGAAGGCGGCACTTTAAGGAGGGTCTCTGGGAGGCGGGTAGGGCTCCTGTGCCCATCTACTCCAGAGGCACCCTGAGCTCCCTGGGGGCTCTGTGTACTGATGTCCATGTGAGTCTTTCCTTCCATTGTTAAGCTATTGGGAAGAACAAACAAAAAATAAACCGTGTACATCCACTCTGGCACTTCTTGTGAAACTAAACATGGAAATATCATTTGACCCAGAAACTGTACTCCTGGGCATTCATCCAGAGAAACAAAAGCTGGTGTACACACACACACACACACACACACACACACACACACACACACACACACACACACCTCTACCTCTGCACTTGAATTTCCCAGTAGATTTGTTCAAAACAATCTAAAACTTGAAGCATGAGAAGAGTCAGCTGTGACACAGCCACACCACGGAACGCTATTCAGCCATGATACATGAAACAGCTCAAATAAAACCCCAGGGAAATCAAGGAAGTGGTAAATGCCAACCCTGAAGGACCATGTGTCCTAGGAGTGCGGTAGTCTCAAATATCAACATGGGGAGATGTGAGGTTTGTGATGGACAGGAGGGCTGTGAGCAGACAACCTCTAACTGGTGACAGAAGTCTCTATTCTGTATCCTGTCGGGATCAGGGTCAATACCCTGGCTGTGAGATTCTACCACTGGGGGATGAGGGGAAGGGACACAGAGGCTGTGTCTTATTTCTAGCATTTGAATCCACAGTTATGCCAAAATCAAGCTTGGTCACAAGCAAACAAGCTGCTGTGGGTCTTTCCCTCCCACTGATGTTGCCTCATGAGTGGTGAGGACCACGTTCAAGGCCAAGGTGAGGACCAGGAAGGACCTGGCTTCCATGTCTGCTGCTCTGTGCTGTTACTCTTTTATTTGTTGTTTTGAGACAGGGTCTCATTGTGAAGGTCAGGATAGCCACAAACTTGCCCTGGCTTCCCAAGCACAGGGATTGAGACACCATGAACCACCATAGTCATGTGGCTGAATTTTTTTGTTCCGTAAGCATTAGCTGAAAAGCCACCATCTTCCAGGCCTAAGGTGGGCACAAAAAACTCAGAACAGAAATACTCCCCTGGAAACCGGCGTCAGTGGAACTGTGGCATCTGCCCTCTCTGTAAGGCCATTCTTGCCCCCTGCCCTGGAGCTGGGCCTGCTCTTTACACGGGGGTGGGGGTGGGGGTGGGGCTCAGAGGCACCTGACTGTTCTAAACTCACAGCCACTCACTGTCACTGCACTCATTCTTTCAACAGTAAGAAATGCCCCTTCTTGATCACCGTCTGTTGCGTCCCATCAAAATCCAAGCTATTGGATGGTGCTTGGCACAACAGGTCTCAGCACACAGGGACCACTCAGTGAAATCTGCTGATCCACCAGTGTGCACCCTCCCAATTTCAGAACAAACCAAAAATCATCTGAGGCCAATCCCCAACTGCAGAACAAAGCTGGGGATCCAGAGTGCTTGCTGTTTAATTGTGTGCAAGGCCCTGGGTTTCACATCTATCATCAAACAACAATGCAACGGGTAACAAAATATGGAGTAGGAAAAAGTGAGCTCTTGTCAAGGAATGCAGGGCATTGTACTGCAAAACTCTGTGTGCCCGCCGAGCTCTCTAAGAATGTCACTTGAGTCTAAGCCTATCTAGGAGCATGTGGGGTCACACAATGTGGGTAGTTTCCACAGCAGAATGTCCCTAGAAGTTCTTAGCAGAAGCAACACAGTGGACTCAGGGTCATGAGGCGGGTGTGGGAAAGGTGACATTCAAGCACTTGCCTCAGCGTTTTAAAGGGGAGCGTTAAAAGGTCCAGTGCCTATGGGTTGGGGCACAGCTCATTAGCAGAGCACCTGCCTAGCATGCACGCAGAAGCTCCAGGTAGACACATACCCTGAATCCAGACCAACTCCTCCAGTCCACTGTCTGGAGGGGGCCCAGGCAAAGACTTTTCCAAACTCTCAAGGGATCCCAACATTGGGCTAAGCTGAGACGCACCACTTTTATTCTCTATAAAATGCAAATACAAAAATATCCTGTTCCCCCGGGGAACCATCAGGATCACTTGCCCTACATAGCACCAAGTCCTGGTAGAAAACACAAGGAAGCCTGTACTAAAAACAAGACAATCATCTGACAGGACTCTACGCCAAAGCCACCCACCAATAAAAGAAGCCAAACAGATCCTAATGGTGACAGGGAGGCTGTTAAACTGGCTGTATTTTTTTTATATACCCTTTGGGCTCGCTCATGTTTTTTATGTGAACAAATAACAGCAAATCTAAGTGACAGCCCAGAGAATGTCCCCAACCTCCAGGAGGCTTGGGAGTGCTCTGGAGGCAGGCAGACCTTTTCTTAGCTCTTCTGTTTGTTTTTCAAGACAGGGTTTCTCTGTGGCTTTGGAGACTGTCCTGGAACTTGCTCTGTAGACCAGGGTGGCCTTGAACTCACAGAGATCCACCTGCCTCTGCCTCCCGAATGCAGGGGACAGGATGGAGGGACCTGGGAAGCTCAGCAGGGCCACTCTGGCCCAGTAATGGATATGAGAATACAGAGGGAAGTCCACTTCAGCAGATGTTAGGCTTAAAAAAGAATCCAAGTTGTTCACAACCTCGGCCTCAGGACAGCGAGGCAGGACACATTGCAAACTGAGAATCGCAGGGGCCAGACCCCTTGATCTTTTCCCATGGCCCACCTTTTTTCTTAACCATAAAGAAATCTTTTCAGGAAATCATTTCTCTGTGGTGAGGAACCATTTTTGTAAATGTTCTCGGTTTCACTTCAGCTTCCTTTTCCTCCTACGGGAAGATGAGCGGTGTGTGACACATTTATCAGGGCCCCATTTGCATGGCTACTGCCTATGAGCTTGAGGCAGACTGTCTAGGACATTTCTGAGTTAGTTAACATGGCCATCCTGGCCTGGTGGAATCAGTTCACTTTCAAACTCTTTCTTCTTTGAACTACCACTTGATTCATTGTAAAAGTCATATCTCTCGGGGGGGGGGGGGGGGACGACGACACACACACATTTGCTTACAATAGACAAACACAAACAAAACCCCCACATTTTTTATGTTAATGCAAACAGAAGGCAGAGACCCTAGGAAAATAAAGTGTCTCCCTTTGAAAATGAAGAGGGGGAGGGCCAGCAGGGGAAGAGCCTGAGGACTGGGTTCAGATCCCCAGTGCCCATGGAGGAGCAAGGTCTGTCTCACTCCAGTGCTGGGGTGAGAGGCAGGCAGGCCCTGGAGCTCACTGGTCAGCTAGGCCAGCCTATAATAGGTGAGCTCTGTATTCAATGAGACCTTGTCTCAAAAGATAAGGGGGGAGAGACAGAAAAACCCCAGTGCCGACCGTTGGCTTCCACCAGTGCACACATGCACACACACGACACAGAAAGTAACTGTCTGCGATGAGGAGACTATTAGGAAATAAACTGCAAGAGGAAACAGATGTAAGCTCTTCTTTGCCCATGCAACACTTACAGATGGAGGACGGCAGAGATGCGAGGCTCCCTGAAGCCCTACTGGCCAGGTCACAGGCGTGAGTTTCCAGTGGACAATGTCCATACCAGCTACTTCTCCAGTGTGGAACTGTGACCCAAGCCAACCAGGGTCTGTATAACTGTGTCTCCCTAAATGCTAAGGCAGGTGAGTGCCCGCTTCCAAACTGTCTTTTTCATGGGAAAGTACTCCTGGCAGTTCCTGACTCCCTCTCTACACACATGTCGACCGTGGCATGACAAACCAAACGGCACTGCTGAAGCACACACACAGGCAATTATGAACAATGAATGGAAATTCTCGCTCTCTTTTTTCCAGACAGGGTTTCTCTGTCCTGGAACTCACTCTGTAGAGCAGGCTGGCCTTGAACTCACAGAGATCCACCAGCCTCCCAGTGCTGGGAGTGCACCACCACAGCACAGCTGGAAATTTTTAACAACACTGACATCTGTCACATAATTGTGGCTACAACCCAGGGAGCCGGCTGCAACAAGAAGTAAAAGAGGTGAAGAACGATGTTTTCCTGGATTTTCCAGACCCTCCAGGAACCACAGGCACATCACGCCAGGCTCCTGGCCCCTGGACTGTGCCACAGTCCTCTGTTTTGAGGTCAGTGTGGTGGTGGTCTCTTACTGCAGCCACAGGGCAGAACAGTCCTCAAAGTCAACTGACTGTCATCTCTCTAGTCTCATTCTCCAACTCCACAATGAGAACCAAAGATGGAAGAAGTCACAGCAGGTCAACCAGGCCTTCTCCCCGACATTGGCTCCTCCCATAGTTGTCCCCAGAGAGGAATCTCAGCACCCCCCTTTCTCATCAGGAACCCCCACAGCCACTGTGCCTTGTCTGGCCAGAAGCCTGCTTTCCCTATGCAATGAGGCCATGCGAGCTCACTGTCACTGTCTGATGAGGTCCCTCAGGGGCACTCAGCCCCTTCAGAGCAGAACTATAAGCCCTATGTGGTGTGTCTTGAGTGATCCCAACACTCTGGATACAGCAGAATAGCTGCAAGTTCAAGGGCAGGCAGAACTACAGAGCTAGATCCTGTCTTAGAGCAACAAAACTAAACAAGAACACAAAACCACACACACACACACACACACACACACACACACACACACACACACACACACACCCCACACACAGACAGCCATCAGCTCCTCTGAAGGATGGAGTTTTTAATTGTCTACATAGTTTTGGAGGCATTATAGACTAACGTTAGCTTGTTACCACAGCAGTTGGTAACCCCCTATCAGCCTGGTGTGCCATACCAATGAGCACAGAAGTAAAGGGAAAAGAAAAAGATTATGACAATGATTGCCAAGACAGACCCCAGCACACGAGACACCTCAGACAGGAGGTGGCTTAGTGAAACCTTGCCATCTGATAGTCAACCCTCCCCACTTACAAGGCTCAATGGGCATGTGAAAGCCGAGTTACCATGACATCTGTGAGGCCACTATAATTTACCCATTTATTTAAAAAACCAGAAGCTTCACAGGGTCCCAGCCCTACACAAAGACCTAGGCAAATAAAGACTGCTGGGGGAGGAGAGCCAGCCTCCTGCAGGGATGGACACCCTTACACAGCAGCCAACATGGACACCTACACACACAAAACAAAAACACGCATACAGATATACGTATGCAACAATAATAACCAAAGAAAAAGAGCTGTGGATTTGGGAGGGGACTGGAGGGAGGAGAAAGTGTGTAATTCTATTTTAATGGAAAGTGTATTTTAAAAAACCACAAGCCATTGCTCATCCTGGTCAGTCACAGCATGTTCTAACACAGTAACTGGTCATTCATTCATTCCCTCGTTTGTTCAAGAAACACATCTAAGAGCAGACAATGAACGGGAGCAGTCCAGACCTCCAGAGTCTTGTGGTCAAGATTATCTGTGTGTACAAGGCTCTGCTAGTTGGGCACTGCTCAAGTCCAAGCATGTATCTTGTCACTAGTGGCTTGGGCCTTCGTACAACAGCACAGTGCACCTCAAGGGAATACCTTGAGATGGGGGGGGGAGGGACAAGCAGATGTGATTATGAAGATTCAGAGATATTGACTGAAAACCTCACTGGGCTCACCACATTTTGGTATGCACTAACATCTATTTGGGTTCTGGCTGAGTGTGTACAATTCACTTCCAAGTTCTCATAGTCACATACAATTCACTCCTCTCGAGTCTTTAACTTCCTATTTCCATGCACAAAGCACTACAGAGTACAGTGTAAACCTATCCCAGGTTCTTGTCAACATTTTAAACACTGTGTAAAGGGGCTGGATACTGAACCAGTCTTACACATAATGGAGGACTAACCCATCTACACTGGGTCATCCACAGCCTTCACTTTTAAAGTATTTTAAAGGTGGGTGGCACATGCCTCTAATCCCAGCATTCAGGAAATGTGGTGAGCAAGAGGTCTGTACCCCTAACTACAATGCCATAACCATCCCCAGAACTGACAAGATTTCCTCAACATCACGGCAAGCATTGGCTGAATGCTCTCAAGCTTTTTGCCTTATTTGATTACGTGAAACACAATTTACATAGGAACAACATGGTATTTCCCTACCCTTTCACCTTTTTAAAGACAACTTTTGAACCAGGTGTGGTGGCTCATACCTGTAAGCCCAGCACTCAGAGGCTGAGACTGGAGGATGATCAAAGTCTGGGGATTGCTGAGGTACAGCGTGAGAGACTCTTTGTTTCAAAAGACCAGAAGAAACAAAACCAACTTCTGGGAGGAGTTGGCATCTCTATGACACCCTGAAACCGTCCGGTTAGTGAGATTACCAACCAGCGACCACACGTCCTCTTTACTTTTACCACGTCAGATATATTCAAAGCCCTCTATAATGCAATGATGAAGAGACAACCCTTAGCTTTTGTTCCACTCTACCATTCACAGCAAAGGGCTGAGCTGCAGAGTCCTTGAAAACTGTGGGCTTGCAGAGCAAGTGGCAGCAAAAGCGGTGGCCTGTGCTATACAGGTTAACTGCTACTTTTCACCATGCTACATTTGACCTATCTCACCCATTCATCTGAATGCCAGTCACCAGGCCGCAGGCTTTACGCTGTGGGTTTCTTTTAAACTGTGTGTGTGTGTGTGTGTGTGTGTGTGTGTGTGTGTGTGTGTGTGTGTGCTATGTATGAGTAAGTACTGGTAATGGAGCAGGGGCTACACACAGCTGGGTCAAACTCAGGTCTTCTGCAGGAGCTGGCTGTGCGCGCTATTAACCGCAGTCATCTCTCCAGCCACTCGAGGTTATTATTTTTATATTGCATATTATGTGTGTGCATGTGCATCAGTGAGGTCAGAAGACAGCTTGTGGGAGCTGGTGCTCTCCTTCTATGTCATCAAACTCAGGTGGTCATAAGACTTGAAAACAGTAACCTTTACCCTCTGAGACATCTTGCGGGCCCTGTGGTTATTAGAAGGCTCAAATTCATCTCCCATTCAGAAAAAGTTAACTACTGACAGATGCCAGTCCTGCAAGTGACTTTGGCCTGTGATCCGAGCCTGAGGGAAGTCCCCCACAGGTCTGCATGCAGTAGTCTGATGAGGCTTATTTCAATTTAGCTTGGCTCTTACTGAGAAGAACCTAACAGCTGCAGAGTCAGGCTGCCTAACGCGGTACAGAAACACAGTGGAAGAGCTGCAGAACATTATGAAACTGTCCTAAAATACAACCGGGAGCTGTGTGAAACCATCCCCAAGACTACAGCCCACTCAGGAAGGAACTCACCAGCTGCTTACCAAAAACTCCACCAACTTGGCAGAGAGCCAAGGGTTCCTGGGTGGTGCTGGTGCACACCTTTGATCCCAGCACTCAGGAGGCAGAGGCAAGTGGATCTCTGTGAGTTCAAGGCCAGCCTGGTCTATAGAGTGAGTTCCAGGACAGTGAGAACTACATAGAGAGACCCCGCCTCAAAGGAAAACACACACAAAAGGTTTCTAATCATTGTTTTTTTTTTTCCTAAGTAAAGATGTCAAATGTCTTCTTGCTGGGATGGAAGCTGTTTTCTAGAAAAGGAGCAGGTAATGGCATCTAAACTCAGTCCGGTCCATCCACATGGAGCTAGCCATGTGGCTAAAGATCTCTGACTTGAAGAACAAGAGGTCACAGAAATGCAAATGTGGAGGCTTGAAATAATCAGACCTGTCCCAAAGAAGAAATAAAAGTCAACTCTGGGACACACAGTTTGCCAGTGTCCTTGTTCTGACAGGATGACACACCAGGGCTTGGCCTTTCCTAAAAGACTTACCTCCTAATATTCAGATAAAAATAAGCAAGCTGTTGTAACTTGGAATTACTTGGATATGATGTGAGGCGCAAGGAAATGTGGCAGGTCTGAGTGGCTCTGATAGCTGGTACCCACTTTGAGATGTGATTTGACTGGAGCCACAAGCATTATGGCTATTCAGACCATGGGCGAAGGCAGGAAGAAAGGAGGACGGGAGGGTGGGAAGGCAGAATGGACCACCCACACTGACCACAATGCTATAAACTGCCCTTGTCCCCAGAGTCTCCAAAAATTGTGTGTGTGTGTGTGTGTGTGTGTGTGTGTATGTGTGTGTGTGTGTGTGCGCGCGCGTGCGCACATACACCATACACCACTTTCCTAGACCACTGAATCCCAACTTCTGCTGCTAAGCCTAGGAAATCTGTCCAGAACCAGAACCAGTTAGCCGTTAGCTAACTAGGCAGTTTGGCTAAAGCACCCTCACGATACACATGGGTTGTTTTCTTTGAGACAGCTCCCACTATGTAGTCTAGGCTGGTCTCATACTCACAGTGCTCCCTTCCCCTGCCTCAGGAGTGTGGGATAACAGGTGTATACTGGCTAACCATTTTAAAGGCAGGAATGAACACCCCTCCCTCTTTTTTCCCACTTAAGACAAAGGTTTTAGCCAGGCGGTGATGGTGCTTCGCCTGCAATCCCAGCACTTGGAGGCAGAGGCGGCTGGAGCTCTGTGAGTTTGGGGTTAGCCTGATCTACAGAGCTTGTTCCGGGACAGCCAGGCCCACACAAAGAAACCCTGTCTCTAAAATCCAAACAAACAAATAAATAAAAGACAAAGGTCTTTAGAATGGGCACTGGTGGCTCACACCTTTAATTCCAGCACTCGGAAGGCAGAGGCAGGCAGATATCTGTGAGTTCAAGTCCAGCCTGGTCTACAGAGTGAGTTCCAGGACAGGCTCCAAAGCAATACAGAGAAACCCCATCTCAAAAAACAAAAACAAAACAAAAGACAAAGGTCTTCACATGTGTGCAGATGGGTGCATGTGTGTATGCACAAGGAACATGTTAGGAGCTAATTCTCCAGGTGCCATCCACTTTACTGGCTTACTTTTAGACAAGGTTTCTCACGGGCCAGCCAGTGGGCCCCAGGAATCTTCCTGTGCACCCACCCCACTACATGCCACACTTGGGGGAGACTGGCTCTTACATATGGCTTCTGGAGATGGAACACAGCTCTTCAAGCACTTTACCCTGAGCCGTCTCCCGAGCTCCCAAGGTCTTTTCAAAAATGTAAGGCTTCACTTTCTTCCTTTTGTTTTTTTTTTTAAGATCTATTTATTTGTTTATTTTTGGTGTTTTGAGGCAGGGTTTCTCTGTAGCTTTGGAGCCTGTCCTGCAACTCACATACCACATGCATGCCTGGTGTCCACAGAGGGTATAAGAGGGCACTGGGTCCCCTGGAGCTGGAATTACAGATGGTTGTGAGCTGTCATGTGGGCGCTTCGAACTGAACCCAGGTCCTCTGCAGGAGAAGGGAGTGCTCTTGACCACAGGGTGATGTATCTGCCAGCCCCTCCACTTTGGTTTCACATGGCCACATCTCTCCACTATCGGAAACTCAGGCACTGGACACGTACCCTGGAATTCTTTGATTTGTTCTTGGTCTAATCCACCCCTTATACACCAGTGAGGCTCTGTTTTTTTCCTGGTGAAATACTTTGTATTAGGTCTTTCTAAAGCCCATGGTTTGATCTTCACAGAAGCAGCCCTTCCTCCTCCCCCTCACAGTTCATCAGTCAGAGAAGAGTACGGCATAATTACTAAGCAAATAAACCCAGAATGGAGGGGTCTGGCAACAAACACGGTTGGCCCTTGGTCAGCATGTAGCTACTCAGAGCAGCAGAAATGCCAGGCTCACCATGAGGATGGGTGAAAGGTATCACACTTTTAAGTAGGTTTTTTTGAGACAGGGTCTTTCTACATAACCTTGGCTGTCCTGAACTCACTAAATAGACCTGGCTAGTCTCAAACTCACAGGGTCTCTGCTCCTCAAGCACTGGGATTAAAGGCATTTGCCATCTTATCTAGCTGCATTTATTTGTTTGCTTGCTTATTCATTCATTCATTCGTTCATCTATCCATCCTAAATGAGGTGTCATTCATTCATCTAAATATCCATACTAAATGAGGTGTTACTGAACTGCTGGTTTTTAACCTCTGTGCTTGAATGATCTTCCTGCATTAGCTTGTAAGTAGTTGGGATGACAGGCACATGTTACCACGGCTGGCTCAGTCCCTTTTACCAACTGTTGATGCACGCAAGCCGGTGAGCAAACAGAAATGCAGATGGATGGGCGCATCACAGTGGCATGAGACTTGCCATGAAGGATATGCACGAGGTGACATATAACTCATGAGACTTAGTTCTCTATTGCACCATGTGAGTTCTGGGCACGAAATTCCGGTTGTCAACCACTGTTACCCACTGAGCCATCTCACTGGCCCCTCAGTCACTTTTGTGGATGACAAAGACAGATTTAGAATCACTGGAACACTAAGTGAAGTGGAGAGATCTCAATCTATAGCTTCTGTGGTGATTCTGTTTATTTGATTTCTGAGTCAGGATCTCTCTGTACAACAGCCCTGGCTGTCCTGGAACTCACTATGTAGACCAAGCTGGCCTCAAATTTACAGAGATCTGCCTAACTCTGCCTTCTGAGTTCTGGGATTAAGGAGTGTGACACCAGCACCTGGCTATTTCTATGATAATTTAAAAATGAAGACTTTCCTCTCCCCTGTCCATCCTTCAAAAAGATTCAACTACAATGTCTAAACCCCAACTTTTTAATTTCTTTTTTCCCTTTGTAGGGGACAGATCTCCCCATGTTACCCAGACTGGTCTTAAACTCATAAACTCAAGTGGCCCTCCTCTCTCAGCCTCTCCAGTAGCTGGGACTAAGAGAGCATGCCACTGCGTGCCCCGGAACCTGGGTCTTCTTAGTGGTTTCTGTTTAGGACCGACCACCAAAGCTCCCAGGTTTCTTAAGGCCTCAGCTTTCGTTCCTATTTCTTCTGACTCACAACTTCAAGAGATTCACGTGGGGTTGTCTTTCAGTTTAGGCTCTATAAAGCTCAAGTAAGAACATGGCAGCCTATCCTGGTGGACCCTGCATTTATGCTGATTAAGACAGTCTTTTGATGACTTTGCTCTTATCTTTAATATGTATCTTGACATGACCTTTCTAACCGACACTAAATTCTGTTTAATAAACTTTACTCACGTGACTTTAATCACTGACTCTTACTTCAGTAGGAGGAAATTCTATTCGAATCAAGAATTTGTTTTTTTTGTTCTGGTTTGGTTTTTTGAGGCAGAGTTTTTCTGTGTATCCCTGGCTGTGTTGGAACTTGCTTTGTAGACCAGGCTGGTCTTGTACTCATGGAGATCCATCTGCCTCTGCCTCCCAAGTGCTGGAATTAAATGAGTATGCCGCCACCACCACCTGGCCTTGTAGGTAGTTTTTTTAAAAAAAAAGAGACTCTTGATTAATCTATTGTTCTTTATATAATCTATAATCTATTATATATAATCTATTGCTCTCTAGATTATTCTACTTAAGTTTCTTAACAAAAATCTAGTTATTTCATACAGAGAACCAGATGCCTAAGGCCATCCTGACTGCTGACACCCATTACTGTAACAAAATACCCAGTTAGTCAGCTATGATGGGGTTCTTTGTTTTAGCTCCCCCTTTTGTGTTTCTAACAGGGCTTACTCCACTGCCTCAGGACTCTAGCTGTGGGGGAGGGGGGCCAGATGGCAATGGCAGGGAGCAAGGGGTGGGGCGGGGCAAACAACACACAGACATATGCATGGCACGGCACAAGAAAATTATTTACCTCATGGCCAGGAAGCAAAAGAGCAAGGAAGGGCCAAGGGCCACAAAAGCCTTTGGGGTCACACCCTCAATGACTTACAGACCAGGTCCTCTGCAATAAGTGTCCTAACACCTGCATCATCGCTGAAGTCCCAAGACTAATCCATTGTAAAGCAAATAAAAATAAAAAAGTTAAATGTCTCTTAACACAATTCAAAGACGTTACAAATTTACGGTTGGGGGAGGCACCTGAATATCTAGGAATACATAAATTAGGACAAAGACATAAGATGTCAAGTGGCTACTGAGAGTCATGCTGTGGGGTCTGATAGGATGGCTTGAATTCTAACCCCTGGACCCATATGGTGACAGGAGAGAACAGTTCCTTGAGGCATACCCTAACCTGTCATTGAGAGTTTGATTGGCTGGGTAAGAAAGAACACACACAAGCTATTTCCCTCCTGAAACAGTCCAAAACTCACGTGGCCCTCCTCCATGCCGCAGAACTAATCAGGGATACCTCACAACTAAGTACTGTGCTGCGGCTGATATCCCAGGGCCCTACGCAGCTGCAGATGGCATTTGTCCTACAGTGGGACCCAGGAGTCTACTATATAATTAGAAAATGAGAATACTGTACACAGGGGCACAGCCTCCAGAACTTCATCTCACATCCTCTCTACCCCCAAATGTCTCCCCTCCCATTCCATCCCCCACCCTGGCCGGAAAGAAACAAAGCAGCCCATCCCCAGCCCATTAACCACCAGTCCCCCAACTCAGTTTGCTAAGAGCTGTGTAATCACCACCAAGAATTAAGATTGCTGGAATTAATGCCTGAAGGGAAATGTTTGTCAGCTCAAATGGCCCCACACTGCTGTGTTAACTACAGAAGGGCCTTTTCAATTCACTGTTTTATTACCCTCAGGTACCAGTTAGCTTACACAGTCTATCTTATTTAATCCTCGGGATAACTAAATTCCCTTTCTTTTGTCCCTATGTAGCTGAGGATGATCTTGAATGCCTGATCCTCTTGCCTCCAGCTCCCAGGTGCTAGGACCACACAGGGCCTCCACACGGTGTATCTGGTGAAGATTAAATTCCTACTACATGAATTACAGCCTCCTTTGTACAAAACAGCTCCCTTTCTTTTGTTAAAGAAAAGGTCTCATCTATGTCACCCTGTCTATCCTTAACTCATACCCCTTACCCGAGCTTTCCACAGCTGGGGTAGCAGGTAGCTGCCAAGGCACCAGTTTCAGGATGCTATTGTTGATACTACCACCATATTAATAGTGGGGAAACTAGCATTTCAGAAACTTGCCCCAAAGTTTTCTTGCCCCCCAAATTTTGTCCTAATCACTTTCTTCCTACCACACATGGTAGCTACACCTGTAGTCCTAGTACTCCTGACACTGGGGCAGGAAGGGCACCAGTTTGAGGCCAGCCTGGGCTACATAGTAAGACACTGTCATCCTCCCCACTGCCACTAAAAAGCAAATACATACATGTACACATATGGTTGACTTTCCAATTTTTGTAGTTTTTATAACTTACACTGCCTTTTTTTCCTGTCATTTTTTTTTTTTTTTTTGCTGAACACACACACACAGACACACGTATGTTCATATGGATCTATTAGCTCTCCACTATATCCCTTTATAATATGAGACTGACAAACATGACCAGTTCACTATTATTCTATTATTCCATCTGGGCAAAGCTAGACCCAGAGGGCAGTCTCCAGCCCCGAAGCCCACTATTTTGGCTGCTGCTCTAGGTTCATTTTTATCTTTCAGCTTCCTAACTGACCTCCATGCTCTCTGATCTTGCCCCCCCTCTAACTCATCCCCCACACTCCCACTGGTACACCAGAATCATCTACATAAATGTCAAGGGCAGCCAACCGCAACACTCCCTGGCTTAAATCCTGTAGTGGCTCTCTAGAGGATCAGGCCAAGCTCCTTACCCTGGTGGCCTATAAAAGCCATCTGGTACTGCCTGCCTCTCCAGTGTCAACCCCTCAGCCCTGGTCCCTCCAGCCACGCTAGCATATCACTGTGCATGCCTCTCCTGTCCTCCCCCAGGCCCTAGATCCCACTCCCTTATTACCTAGTTAACTCTACCTCAACTCTGAATCACAGCTTTCCTCCAGGAAACGCTCTCTGATGACCCTCCCCCATGCCCCAAAGGCTTCCTGGGCCTCCTCCTGGCCAGGGTGTGTTATGTTCCAGCACTTCTTGTGGATTTAGCTCCTCACATTCCAGCACAATGCTAAAAGATGAAAACGTGGGCTGAGGGTCCGGTTTGATGGTGGAGCACCTGACTCGTATGTGGACCCACAAAAAAGAAAAGGGAAGAAAGGAAAAGAAAACCATGGCTTTACAAGTTTCACATCCCCAGCATGGCACACAATGCATTCTCCATAACGGCAGAGTGAATGAATAAACCTCCTTGAACTCAGCTATGTCCACACAAATGAAAACGGCTGTCTGTAGGTAAACATTAATTGGCAACCACGTGTCCCTCCGATATGCTAGGCACTGGGCTATGGCCATAAACAAAATCTTAAGAGGCCATTCGTTAACCCTTGGAGATAACAAAAGCTTGATTTAAAAGAATTATGTGGCTTAGCATGTGACCATACCAACAACCTGACCTCAGTGGGACTTATGTGGTAGGAAAAAACAAAAACAAAACAAAAACAACTCCCACTACCTATCCTGTTGGTGACATGTTTGCTATATTCAGGCCTGCTAGAGTCCTTTGGTCTATACAGTGAGTTCCAAATCAACTGAGATTGCTTAGTGAGAGTTAGTCATGTAACCCAGAAGACAACAAAGCCAAGTGATCATCACATCTGGGATTCCATTCTTCCTCAAGAAGAGAGAGTTTCTACAGGGAGCTTTGCCTCTGCCTTTGTCCTGCCCTGCTGGTAAAGATAGCTCTCCCAGGTGACAAACAGCCAAATACAACTCTAGTCTCGGCATGTTATGGGCGCCAGTGGCTGCCAAGCCTTTGCAGATAACCTTGCTCTGTGTGCTTGGCATGAATCCCCATGGCAACGTCCACCACAAATACTGCAATTAGGGCCTCAGGAACAACACAGCTGGCCTTCCTTAGCTCAGGGCACAGCCTGGGCAGATCAAGTTCAGTATGACAGGAGCACAGTAAGGGAATGCAAACTGGGGTCACTGCATTCCGGGTTCCTCTCCTACCTACCTAGTAGCCATTCAAACCTTAGTCCCTTTGACTTCCAAGCACTCCAGGAAGGCAGAGGTCAGAACCCCATGGAGATGGTTCTGAGAAGCTCCAGAGCTGCACACTTCCTCCTGTCCTGGAGGTGCCCTGCTGGAACCCACATTCCCTTTCCACCTACAGGAGCCCCTCCCCCACACTCAATCCACCTGAAGCCAAGCCACTGCCCCCAGCTGTTGGGGTGCTATTGGGATGCCCCATCAGAGGCAGCATGTTGATGCCAGTGTGGAACAGGGCCACAGGGAAGTGGCCAGCTTATACAAAGGGTATCAATGACACAAATGGAGAAGCTGAGGGACAAGGGTCATGTCTGTGGCTGAGGGAGCAGGGAGAGCTCTACAGGGAAGTAGATGCTCAGGTGGCAAGAGGCAGTGAGGCTGGCCTGCTCGGACCCTGCTCTCTCTCTTTCTCTCTCTCTCTTTTTTTAGCGACAGTCTCCCCACACTGGAGCTCAGTCTAGTCCCAAATTTGTGATAATCCACCTGCTTCAATCTACCAATCTCAGAAAAGCTCTAAGAAAGAGGGGGTGGCTTCCAGGGGACACTCCCTCTGGGTCACACAAACTCTAAGGGCAGGCACCACAACTCTCCCTAATGGTGGAGTAATTTAAAGGCAGTCTCCCAACCACGTGACTCTTACCTATCATCCTCCCATAAAACTGTACTACTACTATTTAAAAGAGAAAGAAGCCGGGCGTAATGGCCCAACACCTTTAATCCCAGCCCCCAGCACCTCTGTGAGTTTGAGGCCAGCCTGGCCTATATAGTCAGTTCCAGGACAGCCAGGGCTACAGAGAGAGACCCCACTGTATAACCTCGGCGAGTTCAAATCTTGGTTTCTAAAAACCCAAGTCCCACAGGCAGTGATTCAGCCTGTTGTGTTCCCAAGGCGCCCGGGTGAATGTTCCATTTCAATGAGCCATTATGACCAAGGCAGTAGCTGCTGTTACACACAAATCACAGCCCAACAGGCCTGACGGAAGCAGCTTCTTCCAGACCAGACTTCTTTACTTTCCACAGAACACTGTCTTTTCAGACGCCTAGCGTTTCTGTGTGCTGCTGCTTTCATTCCCACAGGGACAAAGCTGAGGGACTTGAATCGGCTGTGTGTGCATTTCCTTAGAAGACACAGGGAGAAGTGACCCAAGAGGTCCGGTGTGCTTGCCTAATCCCCCAAGCAACCGTTCCTTTTATGGGAGTGCCTTGCCAGTCAACGGGGTTCATGTGGACAGATAAAGGCACATTCCACTGCCGTGTAAAAATAAGTTAAAGACAGAAAGGCAGCCAGTAAAAAGATGGTTTAGGGCAGTGGTTCTCAACCTTCCCAACCCTGTGACCCTTTAATACAGTTCCTGTGGTGGTGACTCCCAACCATAAAATTATTTCCACTACTATCCATAATTATAATTGTGCTACTGTTATGAATTATAATGTAACTGTCTGTGTTTTCCCATGGTCATAGCCACAACCCCTGTGGAAGGATCGTTCTACCTCCAGAGGTTGAGAACCACTCACTGGTTTAGGTGGTGAAGGCCCTTGCTGCACTAGCCTGAGCTCAAACCCTCCACCCCCTGGAGGGAGGAAAGAAATGTACTCCTCAGAGTTGTTCTGACCCCCACCTGTGCATCAGCACCCACTTGTACTCCAAAAAGAAAATTCAGCCAGGTGTGGTGGCGCACACCTTTGAGTGAGTTCCAGGACAGCCAGGGCTATATAGGGTGACCCTGCCTCACCTATTCAAGCATAATCCCCCCCCAAAAAAAAAAAGATGAAAAGACCCCACTAACAATGTCTGCATTTAGGGAGTAGCATAATGGACAGGCAACAGGAAAAGAGAAAACACAGGGCCCCAGAGTGCCTACAACCCGACATATCATTTTTAACGCCCCAAGCTGTGCTAAAACTCGCACACTGCAATTGAAATAGTGTAAGTGAGCACAATGCCCACTGCAGTTAAGCCTAAAGTAAGTGCCTTCAACAAACCACACTTCACAGCAGCCACAACATACCCCTCAGGCTGGGTGAAGCCTCACTCTACAATTTAAAACACTTCCTTCTGCCAGGTAGAGAGAGAAAGTCTCATTTCAGCCTATGAGATTCTGCGCCAAGAAAGACCCAGTCCACTCCCCGACGCTTCCTAGAGCCACTGGGTCACACAACCCTTTCCATTGAGTAGGTAAAATGTTTTCTAGGCTAAAGGCAAGTCCAATCACACAGCACAAAAGCAGCCAAGTCTACGATTCCTAACCCAAATGCTCCGTAACACTTTATCATAAATACTCTACTTGGAGTATTTAATACTTTTTATCGTAAATACTCCGTTAACACGTCCTCATAAATACTTCATTTGGTCAGAACTGGATGGTTCACAGAATAGTGTCTTGAAACCATTCCAAAATAAACAAATTCATGACATTGCCAAGTGAGGGAAACAACTAGGGTTTGCAAGCAGATATTTTGATTTTCAAGTTGTTTCTTTGTTTTAAAAGCATGACATCTACAAAACCAAACTACTGCTGAGTAACTTCAGGAACACTACGTGGTCTACACAGGTGGGGTCTGTTGGGCCTCTACACAGGTGGGGTCCATCTAGCCTAAGTATTTTCATGTGGTACTATGATTAGAAGGACACTTTTACTCAAAAAAAAAAAAAAATTAAAATCCTGATAGATTAATTTGCCTCTCTCCTCCTCTAACAATCTCCAGGTTTTTAGGGAGAGAGCGCATGTGAGGCTATAGTCACCCAGCAGTGGGCTATTTGACTCACTCCCCACCAATCCCTTGGCTGAATAGCAGTTAATATTATTATACGTTCCACCTACAGTAGCTGTCTTGACTGAAGACACTCAGACGACGGCCAACAAAATGCCTCCCAGAAACTGCTGAGAAGCGAAGCAAGGATTGTCCTTTCTTGGGCGGATACGAATTCTCATTCAGTCGAGAAACATAGATTTTTGTCTCTTATTCTCTGGAATGGAAAGTGCCACATGGATACCACAGACTGGGTAAATTGTATCTCGGAGCAGCGTTCTATGTGCCAAGCTGCAAAGCCCTGAATACAAGGGGTGTATTAATGGAAAGACTGATACCATCTTACTACAGTGGCCTCTCTGTAGAGGCAGACAATGATCTGTTGAGGGTTTTCCAGGGATTCTGAATGTACAACCTTCTTACAAGCCCCCTTGGAAGGGGGCTGGCTGGGTGCTGAACAATCCCTCTTCGGAAAGCCAGCCAAAAGCCCCTTACACCAGCTTCTGGCAGGGGAAACTAGGCACTGCGGGTGCAGGGAAGCTCAGACTTCCCAGACAAAGGAGGCAGGTGGGCCAGGGAGAGCTGGTCAGACAGCCCCAGCCTCAGGAGAGGCTGAGAGGACCAGGTAGGACAGAAGGGGAAAGGGAAGTCACTCACTCCTCAGAGCAAACCACAGGCGAGGTGTGGAGGAAGATAACCAGAAACATGGGCGGGCGCATGCCTTCCAGAGGCTGGGCAGGCCCTGGACTATGGGGGGGTGGGGAGAGTCAGCAGTCAGCTCCCAGCCCCCATTTACTGTTGCCAGAAGCAATTTCAGGAACCCAAAGAGGTGGGCAGGCAACTGTGGGGGCACAACCAGCCGCGCTAGAATTCCCTCCATCCTTTCTTTCCATGAATGCCGGGATACCTGGGGAAAGGGATCTTCTTGATATCCACAGACCGTTCACAGAACAAGCAAAGGAAGGAACTCTTGAGCCAACTCTGCTAGGGCCTCTTGCACGGGAAGGGGCACTTGGGGAGCCGACAGCCACTGGGCCCCTTCCCACTTCACCCTGGCTGTCTGTGGCCTGGAGCCTCTGAACTTCGAGGACCCCTCTCAGAACCCCATCCTAGACTCAGCTACATATCGCCGCTACCCACACGCCCATCTAGAAACCATCCGTCAATTCCAGCTCGTTCCCAGATCCGACCCGCTTGAACTGGCTCCAGTGCCCCTACGACTTTCCAACCTTTCCTCTCGAAGCGTTTCCAAACCCGTGCCTAATCTACCTGCCCTGGTCCCCTAGAGTCCTTGGGAGACTCAACTGCAGTCCCCTCCACAGCTACCAACCCAATCTCAGCGCCCTCATTCCCTCTCGCGGCGCCAGCCCCGGCCCCCAAACCCCCATGTCCCGGATCCAGGATCTGATCCCAGTCTCGAGCCGGCCTGGGGCCCTCGGTGCCCCCAATCCTCGCCTCAGGGCCCCACTCTGGCTGCCGGCGCGCCGTCCCAGCACCCCCCTCGCCCGGTCCCAAGGCGCTCACCTCCTCCATCCCCCGCACCATGTCGCCGAGCTGAGCGTCGTCCTCCAGCAGTTCGTGCAGCTGCATTAGCGACAGCCCCGCGAAGCGCGACTCGCTCGCGGCGCCCGCCATCCCGCCACTCGGCCGCCCGCCGCCGCCGCCGCCGCCGCCGCCGCCGCCACTCGGGCCGCCAGGCTCCACCGACCGGAAGCGCCACCCTCAAGCCCCACCCCTTCGCGGGGGGGGCACGTGACGCCAGCGCTGGGTGTGACGTCATCGGCGCGCGAGAGCGCCGCCCAGGTTGGAGGCTTGTGAGGAGCGAGAGGGGACGATGCGGGTACAGTGACGGTATCCACACGGTCATGATGTCACTGCGGTGAGGGTGAGTATGTCGTGAGGTCATAAGAGCACACACACAACGCACACACACAAGGGGAAAAAAAGCAAGGACTCAAAGAGCAGGCAGGCTGGGTTTGGTGGTTCTCGCCTTCAATCCGTGCGCTTGTGAGTTCGAGGCCAGGGAGGTCTACAGAGAGTTCCAAGCCGGCCAGGTCTACATAGTGAGATCCTGCTTCAAAAACAAAAAGAAAAAGATAAATAAAAACAAACAGAAAGCAAATAGTAAGAAGAAATCGCTAAGGCCTCTGAGCCGTGACTGAATCCCAGAGCCCTGAAGGAGGATACTGGGTGGGAAACGAGTCCAAATGCCATCAGCACCCTTGGAATTTAGTACAATATTAGGCACTGAGTATAGAATTTTAAAAAGTGTGTGTGTGTGTGTGTGTCCTGTGAGTGCAGTGCCCTCTGAGGCCTGAAGAAGGTGGCGTCCCACCTCCCTGCTGACCCATCTCTCCAGTCCCACAATTTTATCTTTTCAGTTTTATGGGGGGGGGGTAGTTTTGAGTCAGGATTTCTCTGTGTAGCTTTCGAGCCTGTCCTGGAACTTGCTGTTGTTGGTCTCGAACTCACAGAGCTCCACCTGCCTCTGCCTAAACAGGATCTCACTGTGGCCCAGCCTGACCTCAAACTCACAGCAATCCCTCTGAAATGCTGGGATGCAGACACAAACCACCATGCCTAGCTGAGTGTACAGTTCTGAATAAAACAGGACACCCACCTACATATAGCTGACAGGACCCTAACAGACACCAAACAGACAAAAGTATTATACACCCCAGGAGCCCCCCCAAAAAAAACCAGTGGTACCAAAATAAGAACATCGCGAGAAAGAACTTATTTAGGAAGAGTTGTAAGAGGTGACCTTCCAGAAGACGGTAGCAGCTGAGGAGTCTGAAGAAGGGACCAACCCATCACCATTCCTGTAGGAAGCTCAGGCAGCAAGTCTAGCGTGTGTGAAGGCCCTGAGGCAAGACAAGTTTGGGGCATCTCATGAATGGGAGAGAAGTGTGTCTGGGCCATCATAAACAAGGACACGTGTGGATGGCCCCTTTGACTGTGCCAGGGGAAGATGCCCACACATCCAGGTCTCTCTAGCTGCCTCCAGACGGAGGAATGAGGGAACTCATGACCCTGCTTTAGACTTCATCACAGTTCTAGTTGGAAGAAACCTAAGCCCAGGCTAATCTCTCCATGTGCATGTGGAGACTGGGTCCTCCCAACAAGGAAGTTGGGTTCCCCACCCACAAGTCAAATAATAGCCAGGATTCCTGACTGGCAGTCTGGCATCTATTACAGCCACATCATACTGAGTTGATTTAGTTGTCGTCATCATGTGTAATTGGCCCTGAGCATAGTCAGGCATTCAGTAGGTGCTTGTTGGATGACTCGTGGCCTTCATGTGTACGTGTAAAGGAGAGACTTGTGTGACCCCACAGTAGAACATGAGGTCTGAGATGTCCAGCTGTGCATTTGTCTGGAGAAGCACCCCAAGTTAGAAGTGTTTCGTTTTAACTGCAAGCAGAAGGTTTTACTGACGTCAGAAAGGGAACTTTTAGTTTTCTTCCCTTCAAATTGTCATATTAGGTCAAGAAATTGGATCCTGGGCTCGTGTTGGGGGGGGGCACAATGGAGACGGGAAAGGATGTAGGAAGCCGAGTTTATGGTATTTTATCTTTCTCTTCTGGAAAAGACTAGGAGGTATAGCTACGTTCTCAGGAAGTATCATCAGAGGTTTAAGATAGAACTTTTCCACAATGCTCTCGGAAGATGAGAGTAAGGCGACACACAGAAATCAGCAAGTTTCAGTAAGCCAGAATTGACTACGTACATGTATAATTCCAGCACTTGGGAAGTGGAAGCAAGAAGATGGGGAGTTCAAGTTCAGGCTGGGTTATAGGAGACTCTGCCTCAAAGGGGGGGGGGAGCCAGAGTGAGTGGTGCCCGGCTTTTTCTTTTGGGCCACCAACCAGCTCTCAAATCATGACATGGAGACTTATTAGTTTTGAATGCTCAACCTAGCTCTTTTAAATTAACCTATTTCTCTTTATCTACCTTTTTTTTCCCTCAGACCTTTTTAGTTTTTTCCCCCCTTTCTGTATATCTGACTGTTACTGCTTCATGTGTCTGCTGCTGGCTAACTGGTTGCAGCTGGCCCCAAGTGTCTTCCCATTCTCTCCTCCCGTCTACGATTTCTCCTCCTATTTATCCTCTCTGCTCACCAGCCTCTCCTATCCCTCTTCTACCTAGCTATTGACCATTCAGTTCTTATTTTGTTTTTGATTTTTTTGTTGTTGTTTTGTTTTTCTGAGATAGGGTTTCTCTGTAGTTTTGGAGCCTGCCCAGCAATTAGCTCTGTAAACCAGGATGGCCTCCAACTCACAGAGATCCACCTGTCTCTGCCTCCTGAGTTCTAGGATTAAAGGTGTGCCCTACCACCTGCAGGCCTGTTCAGCTCTTTGTGAGACCAAACAGGTGCCTAAGACGAATGCACACATCTTTACATAATTAGACACACATCCTTTACACAAAGTAATATTCCGTAGCACAAACAAATGTAACACATCTTTTCCCAGTTAAAATAACATTCCACAACAGCAAGGCAGCTTCTGAATGGCTCACCTGCACACAGAACTCACAGGTTTAAAGTGAGGCTCACATTCCCAGCATTCCAGATTTGCTTGTCCTCAGAGCTCCTCGAACCTGCTTCTTTGCCACTGACCTATTCAAGTCACATACCACTTCCTTTGTCAGAAAAACCACAAAAGCATCTTGTTTCTGCTACTCTAAAAGTGTTTCATTGCTGTGGAAGGGGCTGGAAGAAGGGAGTTGATGTCAGACCTGGTTGTGGGATGATGCACACTCTTTTCTTTGTTTTGGATGTGTGGTGTTTGTTTCTCTCTGCACCTACATCTCCTGTAATACTTGTGGGTTAACCAGGATTTTGCTCTGAGGAATCAAGGGCCACCTATGTACATGGCTGACAGGGTAAGTCCAGCATCTCCTGTTATACAGTATCAGAAATTGTTAGGATTTGTTTCCTTAGTTGGTTTTGTTTTTTGAGACAAAGTTTCTCTGTGTAGCCCTGGCTGTCCTTGGAATTTACAGAGATCCACCTGCCTGTGCCTCCCGAGCACTGAGATTAAAGGCCTGTGCCACACACCTGGCCTATAATTTTAATGGTAAAATCTAATCTTAGGTAGAATTCCTTCTCTTTAATAGTCACTGGTAAAATTATTTATAAATAATGTCCAGTTTAAAGCCAGGTATGATAGCTCATGCCTGTAATTCCAGCATTTGGGAAACTGAAGCAAGAGGTTTACTGTGAGTTCGAGGCCTGGGCTATATATATAGTAAGTTCCAGACCAACCTTGGCTGGAGTATAAAGCTTCATCTCAAAAATAAAGAGAAAAGGTTTCTGGCTGGAGGAGGTGGGAGAATGTGTGTGACTGTGGTGAGGTGTGCCTGGCTTAGACTGTGCAGCTGTGTGTAGGTGCTAGAGGAGTTATTCCCCAAGGCATCAGGTGTGGGACTGCACCCTTTGAAGACGCAGCCTGAAGCGCTGCCATGTACTCACACCTGATACCCAAAGTTACCTACTCGCTAGTCATCCACAGGATAAAAGTGGAGATACAGTTTTGGCTTTGGAGAGTAAGAGAAGATATACAAGAGGATTTAAATTACTATTTAAAGGCAATGTTATTTGAGTGTGGTAAGATTATCGAGAAGATTGTTTTTAAGGTTTTGGCTTTTTGAGGCAAAATCTCTCATTGCAACCCAAGTTGGCCTCAAATTTGAGGTGATTCTCCTGCATCAGCATCACAAATGCTAGGATTACCAAATATGTGCTACTAGGCTTACCTCATAGTTGGTTACTTCATTAAAGATTTTATTTTTAATTATGTACTTGTATGTGTGGGTTGTGTGTATGTGAGTGTACAAGAATGTAAGCTAGAAGAGGGTGTCAGATCCCCTAGAGCTGGAATTACAGGTAGCTGCCCAGTGTGGGTGCTGGGAAATCAACTCAGGTACTCTGCTAGAGCAGTACATACTCTTAACTGCTGAACCATCTCTCTAGCCCTAAAGTTGATTATTTTGATTTGAGGTTTGAGTCTTGGCTTTTAAATTCATATACCAGTATATTACTAGGTTAAGAAAGAAACATCACAGAGTGAGTTGAAGCCTTGTATCTTCCTCAGCTCCATTTCCTTTCTTCCTGTTCAGAGAATAATCAATGTCCTATTTCCTTATTTTACCTAGTGTGTGTGTGTGTGTGTGTGTGTGTGTGTGTGTGTGTGTGTGTGTGTGTATGTATGTATGTATGTATATGTGAATGTAGGCACATGTGTTTTGAGACAGTCTTTGTTGTTCTTCTGGTTGCCGCATTGTACACTCCAGAACAGCTAGCCTGCAGGATCCCAGAGGTGGTTCCGGTCTCCACCACCCATCTTGCCTTGTAATGCTGGGGTTGCCCATGTGTCTGCTGCATTCAGATGTCCAGGTTTGTTTGTTAATGTGGTTTCTAGTAAATCACATCAGGTTGTCAGGCTTGCTGAGCAAATATTTTACCCACCAAGCCATCTGGCCATTTCACTGATCCCTTCTCCTCTTTCTGTCCCTCCCTCCCCTCCCCCACCACTCCCCTTCCCTTCTTTCTTTTTACTTTATTATGTAGATCAGGCTGGCCTTAAACTTGTATGTGTTCTATCTCCACTCCCAAGTTCTGGTATTAGAGGCCTGTGCCATTTTAGCCATTCTCACCATCAGTAAATGCTTAGTTGTGTGGCATTGAAGACATTTACACTGCATGCCACCATCACCACCGTCACAGAGCTGACTGTTCTGCCCCTTTGTCTCCACTCTGCCTCCTCCCAGCCTGGTGACCACATCCTGCATTCTGTCTGTGTGCTTGGCCCATTCAGTGCCTCATGCAAGCATGATCAAACAGTCTGTCTTCTGTTGCCTCCTATCACCTACCAAGCCTTCAACTCCAACTGTGTTATAGACCATATCAGAATCTCACTCCTTTTAAGTCTACGGCTTGAGTGTGCATGCATGTACACATAACACATGTGTGCCAGGGTATACCTGTAGAGGTCAAAGGACTTTCATGGATGATTTCTTTCCTTCCACCTCACTGAAGCAGAATTCCTGTTGTGATCTCTGCTGCACTGTGTGCTCCAGACTAACTGACTCATGAGTTTCTGTCCTTCTCTCCATAGTAGTGCTGGGTTAGAGATGCTTCCTTCTCTCCATAGCTATAGGAGTGCTGGGTTAGAGATGCTTCCTTCTCTCCATAGCTATAGGACTGCTGGGTTAGAGATGCTTCCTTCTCTCTATAGCTATAGGAGTGCTGGGTTAGAGATGCTTCCTTCTCTCTATAGCTATAGGAGTGCTGGGTTAGAGATGCTTCCTTCTCTCCATAGCTATAGGAGTGCTGGGTTAGAGATGCTTCCTCCTCTCCATAGCTATAGGAGTGCTGGGTTAGAGATGCTTCCTTCTCTCTATAGCTATAGGAGTGCTGGGTTAGAGATGCTTCCTTCTCTCTATAGCTATAGGAGTGCTGGGTTAGAGATGCTTCCTTCTCTCTATAGCTATAGGAGTGCTGGGTTAGAGATGCTTCCTTCTCTCCATAGGAGTGCTGGGTTAGAGATGCTTCCTTCTCTCCATAGCTATAGGAGTGCTGGGTTAGAGATGCTTCCTTCTCTCTATAGCTATAGGAGTGCTGGGTTAGAGATGCTTCCTTCTCTCTGTAGGAGTGCTGAGTTAGAGATGCTTGTAACCATGCCCAGCCTCTTATGTGGGTTCCAGTGATCAAATTTGGGTCATCATTTTTACCTGATTAGCCACTTCCCTGCTCCCTCTACTTTTTTTCATTCATTCATTCATTCATTCATTCATTCATTTTTTGAGATGGGGTCTCATAGTCCAAATGGCCTTGAAGTTGATATGTTCGAAAGAGTGACCTTGAACTTCTGGTCCTCTGGTTCCTCCATTTCCCAAGTGATAGGATTACAAGCATATACCACCATGCCTGGTTCTATGCAGTGCTAGGGTAGAACCCAAGGCATTGTGCATGCCAGGAAAGTGTCTGGTAACTAAGCTGTATCTCCTACCTTCTGCTCTTGTCCATCTTGCAGATAAATTGCATCTTATTAGACATTCATCTGTTATGGACATTTGGACAGTACTTTTGTTTTGCTTTGCTTTTTTAACAGAGGGAAAGAGGGAAAGGGAAAGGAGAGGGAGAGCACGCTTTGTCTTTTGGGACAGGGTCTTATACTACAGCTCAGGCTGGAACTCACAGATAGCCCAGAGTGGCTTTGAAATCCTGACTTAGCCTCCCAAGTGCCAGGATTACAGGTGTGAGCTGCTAATGCCTGGTTTAAACTCTCTGACCCCTGTGAATAATTCTGCTGTGAACATGGACAGACACTGATCTAATTTATATTTCTTCTTTGAGTTTCATTGTGTACATATGAACTTGCTGTGGGTCGTAGAACTTTCTGAGCAAATAGCTTATTGTTCACTACAGCAGAAATGTGCAAATATACAAAAAATAGGCTGGGCATAGGTTCCATGGTAGAACATATGCTTAGCATACACAAGATCTGGCTTCCATCCCTGGATAACAACAGCAACAATGAAAACTACCCCTCTGGGCCCTGGGAAGAGTGTAGTGATGAGAGTTACTTGTGATGGAAGAGAACTTTGCAAGATGTGTATTCCTTCCTTTTGCTGTCACTGAAGGTCTGAGTTGGCATTACAGGTGACTGAAACATGTAATCCCAGGACACAAGAGGCAGAGGCAGGAGGATTGGGAGTTTAAAAGCAACCTCAATTACATAGGGAGTTTGAAGATAGCCTGGGCTACACGAGACCCTGTTTCAGAGCAACAACAACAAAAAATACAAATCTATTATGAATATGCCATGTAGATTTTTTTTTGTTTGTGTTTTGTTTTTTAAGAGACGGGGTTTCTCTGAACAGCCCTGGCTGACCTGGAACTCTATTTGTAGATCAGGCTGGCCTCAAATTTACAGAGATCTGCCTTCCCCCTGGGCAGTAGTGGTGCATGCCTTTAATCCCAGCATGCACATAACTGCTGAGACACATCTCCAGCCCCCAAATTCTTTTTTAGTGCTATATAGTATTCTTTTGTTCCAATGGCAACATTTTGGTTTTCTTTTGTCCATTTGGTATGTTGCCATGAACACTAAACATCTAAAAATATGCATGTAGACCAATTCCTAGAAATTGAATCAAATCACTTTTTTGCTTTTTTGATTACATTTAATTATGTTGTGGGGATTTGGGGGCCTTGTATATACATGTATACACAGATGTCAAAGGAGTGGATTTTCTTCTGTGGGAATCCCAAAGACAGAGCTCAGGTCATCAATCTTGACAACCAGTTCTTCACCCACTAAACTATCTCACTGGCCCCTGTTTTTTGGCTCTTTTGAGACTATGCCTTACTATGTAGCCCAAATTGACTTTGAACTTTCAATTTTCCTGACTCAGCCTCCTTTGAGCTAGAATTACAGGCATGAGATACCAAACCCTGATTGTCCTGAATCTCACTCTGCAGACCAGACGGTCCTGGAACTCAATAAGATCCACTTGCCTCTGCCTCCAAAGTGCTGGGATTAAAGGCATGCACCACTACTGTGAGGCTCAAACTTTTTCTTTGTAACTTTGCATGTTTGAGACAGTTTCACTAAGTTACCAAAGGCTGACCTTTAACTTGTTATCCTCCTGGTTCAGCCTCCTGAGTAAGGAATTATAGACCTGCACCATTGGGTCCAGCATCCATTTCCCTTAGCAATACAGCAGATTATCTTCTTTCGTTGTTTTTGTTTCAATTGTTTTCAAGGGGATTTCTTTCGTTGTTGTTTTAATTCCATGCCTGGATTGTTCCCCCTTAAGTGAAGAGTCTTCTCAACAGAAGGTGTTAATTCAGGCACTAAATCTGGAACTCTAATCACTGTGAAGTTTTGCATGTCTCGGGCAGAAAAGGTGTGAGGATGTGAGCTTATTTCATGACAGCTCACAGCTCTTCTGGAGGTGGTTCTGCCAGTGCAGATCCTCTTAGGCCATCTCACGATTCAGCTGCCCACACTCCTACTTCCTTCCAACCTGTCCTCGGTGTTCCCAAAGTCTGCCCGCTATGATGCAAGGGACACTCTGCCACACTGTTTTCCTGTCACACCCTTTCCCTGCAGCTTAACACTATGAAACTGTGTATGGAAAGCACTGGAAGCCCAGCGTCACAACAAAGGCCTGTAATCCCACCACTCTGGGCTCAGGCAAGAAGATTGTGACTTTGAAGGTAGCCTGGGCTCCGTGGTGAGGCTGCTGACTCAAAAACAAAGCGAAGGCTGGCAACATGGCTCAGCTAGGGAAAGTGCCTGCTGTACATATCTGACACCTGAGTGTGAGAACTCCTAAAGTTGCCCTCTCACCGCCTTGTGCATTGGTGTGGGCACACGCCACACGCGAGCGCGTGTGCACACACACACACACACACACACACACACACACACACACACAGTTAAACGAGCCCACCACACTCTAGTTTGAAGGAAGAGCCGGTTCAGGGGAGGTGTGATAAGACAGCCCCTCTTGAAAGAATAGAGAAAACTGGATTGATAGAGCATCTGTGTCGTTTCAAGGGCTCCCACAGAGCCGTCCAGCATTTTTGCTACGGGAGGATGTGTACTGCTAAGAGTTGTCTGGCACCTGACGCCGCTCCGCTCCCACCTGTGTGCTTTCACTCACCCACCATCTCATAAATCTTCCCTGGGAGCCTCTAAAGCTGGGGATTGTTCAAAAACTGAGAACCATGCCTTGCACAAAACAGCCCTCACCTTAAACTTTAACACCAGGGTGAGGAAATGTGTGATGGCAGCCACAGAGGTGATTCAGAGGTAAGGAGCACTGGCTACTCTTCCACAGGGCCAGGTTCAGTTCCCAGCACCCATGTCAGGCAACTGTAACTCCAGCTACTGGGAATCTGACACATCTGGCTCCCAAAGACACCTGTACTTGTGCACATCCCACATACACACACATAAGCACACATACATGCCTAATTAATAATAAAAGTCTCAAGGAAAGAAAGGTATGATGATCAAGGAGACAAGGTACAGAACCAAGGAGAATTTCCTGGGGCCAATGAGAATGACATGGCGTAAGGCACGCATGCACGTTCGCTCGGGGGTATGGAAACAGGCTGGGCAGGGTGGCACAGACTTTTAATCCCAACTTAAGAAGCAGAAACAGGTGGGGTCTCTCTGGCTCTCTGGTGAGTTCAAGGACAGCCAGGACTATGTAGATAATAAGTAGCTCTGATTGGGCTGTGTAGACCAGGCTAGCTTTGAACTGATAGAGACTCAGCTACCACTGCTCCCAACTACTGGGAATAAAGATATGTACCACCACACCCTCCCTCTCCCTCTCCCTCTCCCTCTCCCTCTCCCTCTCCCTCTCCCTCTCCCTCTCCCTCTCCCTCTCCCTCTCTCTCTCTCTCTCTCTCTCTCTCTCTCTCTCTCTCTCTCTCTCTCTCTCTCTCTGTGTGTGTGTGTGTGTGTGTGTGTGTGTTTGTGTGTGTTGTGTGGTGTTTTGCTTTGTTTTTGGATTTGAGACAGGAGACAGGCCTCATATCTCAGGCTAGCCTAAAACTTACTGCAATCCTCCTGTATCAGGTTCCATAATGCTGAGATTACATTCATGAGCCTTCTCCATTTTGCTTCTTGAACTCAGTGTTCCTATCTGGAAAGTGAGACAGCGCCTTGGCTCTTTTATTGTAAAAATAAGACCTTCTCACAGGAAAATGTTTGATGACCAGTCTTCTAGCAGCCTGGTCTGATGTGTATCCTTGACACTTAGTGAGGACACTATAGCTGTTTCTAATCTGCTTTTTCAGACCCTCTCATCTGCACTGGTGTTTTGACTGGTTTTTCTAAATTCAGAATGTTTCTTTGGCTCAGTAGAGAAAGTGCCGGCACAGGTTGAGCGATTCCTCTTGCTGCAGGGGAAGGATTTGGAAGATCTGAGACTGCAAGCAGGGCTGGTAGCAGCTGAGTAGCTGGGCAACGTTCTTCCCTTGCCTGTCTATTTTAAACCCACAGATAACCAGGGAGGCGGAGGCAGGACAACAAAGGCGAACAGTGGGTGAAGGACATCTGGCAGGGAAAGCTGGCAGCAGGCTGACAGGCCTCCATGATGACGACTGGTTCCCACTGTGTGCAGCCTGGGAAGAGAAGGGGCTTTGTGCCCCTGGATGCCCACATTGGAGGGGGAGGGCAGAGGCAGGGCCCACGTTCAAAGAACCTTCCGGCACTCCTGCAATCATTTGGCAAGACGCCTTTCACAGGTCTAGGTTGAGCTCTGAGTCATCAGCTTTCTTTTGCCCCATGCTGACTGTCTGCCTTTTCCATCTGTCTGTATGGAACTTGTAACAACTACAGAACAAAATTTCTTATGTAATCGCCAGCCTGTTGTTCTCCACTCTGGTATTTTCTGTATTTTATTTGTTTATGTGTGCAAATGTTTTGTCTGGGTGTATATTTGTTCTTGTGAGAGCACCTGCCCACAGAGGCCAGAAGAGAGCATCAGACCCTCCTGGAAATGAATCTGACAGTTAAGAGCCACCGTATAGTGCTGGGAACTAAACCAGGGGCCTCTGGAGAGCAGCTAATACACTTAAGGGCTAAGACATCTCTCCACCCACCTCACCCCCCCCATTAACTTTTAATAGGCTTCTAGTTCCTGTAAACATTTCTAAGGGCCTGGGGATGTAGCTCAGTTGGTAGAGTGCTTGTCCAACATGTACAGAGCTCTGGATTCCAACTCTAGTACTACATAAAACCAGGCATGATAGCTATGATCCCAGCACTTGGTGGTAGAAGCAGGAGTATCAGCATCAGCTAGGTGGTGGGTTTGAGGACTGGATGGGCTTTACACAACCCTGCCTCAAAAATCAAGCAGAAGCCAAGCTGGGTACTCACTGTGTTAAACATTTAAGCATAATCATCTTAGAGGCGTGCCAGAAATGTTGGATCCTGGGCTTTGTGTGGCCTGTCATGTCACCTGGTTCCCTTATGTGGGCACTCAGCATGTTACCTGTTTTCCATCAATGTAACAAAGTACCTGAGGCAGAGTCCTGAGGGAATCATGTGGCAAGAGACAGTGAAAATACAATTTTCAAGCAGTTGAAAAAAATCTGGCAGCTCTGGTTTAAGTGTGCAGCAGCAGAGCTTCATGACACCAGAGTATGGAAAGTTAATCAGCCAAGGTGTCAGACATCCAGCCCCTGGGAAGAGATCATTTTAGAAAAGGCCATGAAAATGGGATCTCCACAATTGAACCCTGGTGAGACAGGCTCCCAGATAGCTCAGACTGGCCTTATATTTGCTACGAAGCAAAAGCCAGCTTTGAAATCCTGACTCCCTGATTTTGCCTTGCAAGTGCTGCTATTCCAGATGTACTCCACCATGCCCATCTTGTATTTTGGATGGCTTGGTACTAGCTGTGGACTCCAGATGGGTTCAAATTCAGAGCAATTATCCTGCCTTAAATTGCAGGTGTGTGCCACCATATTTGACTCTTGATTTGTGTGTGTGTGTTGTTGTTTTTGTTGATCAAAGCCAATGCTAGGCAAGTGATATACATCTGAGCCACATCCCCTTTCCATGCTGTGGGTGTGGTTGTGTTTCTATCTCTTTTTTTCTTTTGGGGAAAAGGGTCTCGAGCTGAGCATTAGTGGCACACACCTTGATCCCAGCACTCAGGCGACAGAGGCAGGTGGATCCCTGTGAGTTCCAGGCCATCCTGATCTACAGAGTTCTAGGACAGCCGGGGCTACAAGGAGAAACCCCCACCCCCCAAATAAAAGACAGGGTCTCACTCTGTGGCTTTGGCTGGCCTGGAACTCCTGTATAAACCAAACTGGCATGGAATGCAGACCTACTGCCTCCTGAGTGCTGGAATTAAAGGTGTGTGCCGCCACATTCAGCCCTGTTTGTTCTTTCAAGGAGTCTGGGAGACAGTCTCACTCTCAGCTTCTGTCAGGGGGTCACTATAGTACATCCCGAGGTTTAACACTGGGGCCTGAGTGGGTAGAATGACATTGCCTTATGGACAAACTGGCTGTGTTGAGAACTCCCAGGAGTCGTGCGTTCTCCTGCAGTCTCCAGCAAAGGAGGTGTCTATGCTGTAACCTGAGTATTTATGCACATAAACTGGCTGAATGGACTCAGCAGAGGCGGAAGTGGCTCTAGGCAGAGGGAGAGGCTGGGTACAGACCCAAAAGCAAGACCAAGTCCAGGGACAAGGAAGGCAGTGTGCTGGAGGGTGATGACTAACAGAGAAGTGGCAGGGCATGAGGCCACAGTGGGCCTGCCATGCCAGGGCATACGAGGCTCAGCGAGAAGTGAGGGGTGTGGATCAGGACTGGGAGGACCTGATTTTCAGCCCTGGGGAACCTCATGACTCATAGTCCTAGGTGTGGGCTGTCCGGAGACTTTCCTCCAAGAGCATGGTATGAGAAGGGGAGGAGAGTAACTTCACAAGAAGTCTACAAGTGCTGTGTGTGTGACAGGGTTTTGTGTACCCTCAGTTGGCCTCGAACTCATTGTGTAGTTTACTTTGAATTTATGATCCTCCTGCCTTCGAGTGCTGGCATTTGTATGACCCTTTGATAAGACAGGATGGCTCTTCCTTATAAAACCTACCATCCCAGGCAAATCCAGAGAAAAACATCAGACAGGCCACAGGGAAGGACCCCTTCCAGAATGCTGACAGGTGTTCCTCAAAACTCAGGGGCATCCAAAACAGTAAATCTGATGCTGGGTATGATCAAACATGAATCACATTCATAGCACCAGGGAAGGAGGAATTACAGGAGTTCAAGGCCAGTGAGGACTAGAGTGAGACCCTGTCTCAGTTAAAACAAACAAACATACATTCAGGATGTAGCCCAGTTGCTACAATGCTTCCTAGTATGTATACAGTCCTGCATTAGGGCCCAGAACTCCATAAAGCCAGGCATGGTTGTGCACTTCTCTGATCTCAGCATTTAGGAGGTAGAGACAGGAGGATCATGAGTTCAAGGTCATCCTTAGTTGCATAGTGTGTTCAGTGCCACTCTGGGCTATACTGGACCCTGCCCACCCTACTCCCTACCCCCTAAAAATTTTTCCAAGAAACAGCAAGAAGGAACGTAACCAGATATAAGGACTACATGTAGTATGGAATCCTGGTGTTAGGAAAACCAAGGAACCAAAAATGGGGAAACCAAGGAATTCCAAAATCCAAACAAACTCTAGCCTTTACTTGATGTCTCATTAATTGTAACACATGTGTCCTGTAAGATGTGAAATAAGTAGAATGCTTGTAAGAGCTGAAGAAAAAGAGCCAGGAGCTGGCTCAGTGTGGAAGGTGCCTGACCCCCAGCACCCACACGAAGCGAAAGCTGCAAGCTGTTGTGGTGCAGGAAGGCAGAGGCAAGCAGATCTGAGTTTCAGGACAGCCTGGTCAACAGAGTGAGTTCTAGGACAACCAGGGCCACACAGAGAACCCCTGCCTCAAAAAACAACAAAACAAAAAGCTGGATGTGGCAATATAGATTGGTAACCCTGGAGCTCAGGGGGTAATATAGGCAAACCCTGTCACTGGTCACCAAGCCTAGCCCAAAAAGTGATCTCTAGGTTTAGCTGGGGACCTGTCTCAAAATGTAAGTAGAGTGACAGGGAGACACTTTATGTCAACTTCTGGTCTTCACACACACACACACACACACACACAGAGAGAGAGAGAGAGAGAGAGAGAGAGAGAGAGAGAGAGAGAGACAGAGAGAGAGAGACAGAGAGAGAGAGACAGAGAGACAGAGAGAGAGATAGACAGAGAGAGAGAGAGAGAGGAGAGAGAGGGGAGAGAGAGGGGAGAGAGAGAGGAGAGAGAGAGAGAGAGAGAGAGAGAGAGAGAGAGAGAGAGAGAGAGAGAGAGAGAGAGAGAGAGAGAGAGGGAGGGAGGATGCTGGTCCACCCAAGGCTATAAAGGGAAAGAGAAAGGGAAACAGGGCACAGGGTGGATAGCAATGCTCTGAATTAGTGTCACCGCCTCTTCCATAAATCTAAAACTGTTTATTTCTGAGAAGTAAAGTCTAGAGACTGAGAAGGTTCAGCTGATGAAAAGCTGACTTTGCAAACATGAGTAGTTCAGGTCCCCAACACACTTACAACAGCCAGATATGGAGGCGGCGGCTTCTTCTTCTTCTTCTTCTTCTTCTTCTTCTTCTTCTTCTTCTTCTTCTTCTTCTTCTTCTTCTTCTTCTTCTTCCTCTTCCTCTTCCTCTTCTTCCTCTTCTTCCTCTTCTTCCTCTTCTTCCTCTTCTTCCTCTTCCTCTTCCTCTTCTTCCTCCTACTATTACTATTACTATTACTATTACTATTACTATTACTATTACTATTACTATTACTATTAAAACCCCTGCTCTGGGTAGCCAGAAACAGGAGGATCCTTGAGGCTTGCTGACCAGCCAGTTTACAGGAATTGGTAAACTCGAAGCTCAGTGAGAGACACTGCCTCAAAGAATAAGGTGGAGTGCAAGTGAGCAGGGTCCTTAGCTGAGAGCACTTGTTTACAATCTGAATTCAATCCCACATTTCACTGTGGAAGAGAGAACTGACTCCACAGGATTGTCCTCTAAGAGACGCAGGTGTGAGTGCAAACACGCACAATAAATAAATTTAAAAGGTAACACAGTGGAGGGGGCCAAGGGGGACCACCCTAAATTAATCTCTGGCTTATACCATGTACACATACAAACAAGTGCATATACAATACACATATACACAATAAATGAATAGTAAAGTCTAGGGTGAAAAATCTGAAAGTCTGCCTGTGGAGAGCAGGGCCCAAGGGTGAGATGGCCGATCCTCAGGTGAGATAGTGATTCAGATCTAGGTAGGGCAGAGGCCATGATGGAACAGGATTCTCTCGGGAATGATTGACAGTCAGCTCCTGCCTGAAGATGAATTCTAGGGCCTGAAGAAAGGGAGGAGTCCGATCAGATGCCTAGATTATTTTTGTCTTGAGCAACTGCCACACGACTCATTACCTCAGATGAACTTGTGTGGGAGGAAAACAGGTTTAGGACAGAATCCCAAGAGGCTTCCTTTCCTCTGCAGTGAGCATGAGGAGGTGTGGAGATACCTGGAAGGAGCTAGCCAGGAGAAAAGGGAAGGATTGATATCCATAGAAGTTAATGTGTGAGCACTGACAATGAGGACCCCCCCCCCCCGCGGAGACCCAGCCTCCGCCTTTGAGAAATCCCTAGTATGATAAAAGAGGAAGCAACATGCTAAGGAAGCGATGAAGGCTAAATTATATGCATACCAGCTAGAGTGAGAAGATGGGAAGGAGGGGTGCCAGAGCATTCATTCTGGGTGCTCCCAGGTCAGCATCTTCCTGTTCTCCAAAGACACAACAGGCAGTGTGCTGTTGTCACCAGCAGGAAGCCAGGCTCCTGCTTAGAGAAAACTTTCCCTTGTTCTAGGCCTTCTCTAGAAAAAACAGATAACTGAGAGTCAGAAGTTAGGGGACCCAGGCAGGCCTTGTCAACAAGGCCACAAGCAGGGCTTGCCTAACAGAATAGCTCATCACGTTGGGGTGTGTCCACTGCTGATCTGTTGCCAGGACAGGTAAGGGTCTCTACCATGTATCTGTGGGGCCTCTGGTGCTGCCCATGCCCTGGCTGCTTTGCCACTTTCCACCCATAACTCCCTCAGATGTTTCAAAGCAATTTCAATTCACAGGACGCCTTCAGTTATAAATAACAGCAGGACTTCCTGAGTGCTTGCTGTGGACAATTGCTGTGTCTGTCCCTCTCCTCAGGTCACATTTCCTCATAGACTGACTAGGGTAAGCCCTGGTCCAGCCCAGCAGGAAGACAGGGTTTCTCTCAGCTGCTGTCCACTGCGTTCTCCACACAGCCAGACTGACTGTCATGCTCTGAGCAAAATCCTCCAATGTCCTCTGTCTTCCTATGTTAAGAACCACCTTGGGGTGGCCCACCAGTTCCTGCCCAACCACAACCACCTTCCTGTTTCACCCTCCCTCGCTTTCTGTCTAATGTCCTGCCCTGCAAATGTCCCAGCTTCTTCCTGCCTGAAGACCTTTGACCTCAGTGTTCCTGAGCAAGTTAGATGTTCCCACACACTTTTCTTTCCTTTTCTTTCCTTTTTTTTTTTTTTTTTTTTCTTTTTGAGACAATCTCAGCATTGTCTGGGTGACCTGACTGGGGGGACTCACTATTGTCACTATGTAGATTTATTGCTGGCCTCACGCCTCCAGCAAACCTACCTCTGCTTCCTGAGGTATATGAAAGGTATGTCACTATGACTGTTTCATGATGTTCTTTTCTGTAAATGCATTTATGTGCATTGGTGTTTTGCTTACATATATGTCTCTGTGAGGGTGTTAGATCCCCTGGAACTGGAGTTACAGTTGTGAGCTGCCTTGTGAGTGTTTGGATTTGAACCCTGGTCCTCTGAAAAAGCAGCCAGTACTCTAAGCTGAGCTGTCTCCCCAGCACCCCCTTTTAAAACTTTTTATGTTTTTCCCACTTAATGACATGAAAACCTCATACTATTTTAAAACTCGAGAATCCTCAGTGTGAGGGTGACCGCACACCCTGCAGCCACAGTCTCTAGTTTGAAAACTCACTTGAATAAACCCCCTGACTCCATCAAGCTGTCACTCCCCCTTCCTCTCTCTTCCTGGAAGCCACTGTTTTGCTTTCTACTTCTATAAGATTTTAAGATTCTGAACAGAACAAGCACAAATCATGTATAAAGCTAGATGTGGTGGCTCACACTGGAATTCCAGTGCTTGGAGGCCAAGCCTGTTCTATATAATGAGACCCTGTCTCAAAACAAAGTAAATCTTGCCCAAGCCGGGCAGTGGTACACACCTTTTATCCCAGAGCCCTTGGGAGGCAGAGGCAGTGGATCTTTGTGACTTCAAGGCCAGCCTTGGTCTATAGAGTGAGTTCCAGGACAGCCAGAGAGAAACCCTGTAACAAAACAAAATTTGTCTAGTATGGTCGAGGCCCTGAGTTCTGTCCTCTGCTATAGGGATGGGAGAGATACATCACTTTCTGTGCCTAGTGTGTCCAGTGTCTTCCTGTCTCACTTGCATAATTTAGAATCCATCCATGCTGTATCGTGAATTATTTCCTACTGAATACAAAGACGTTTGTGAGTTCTCGCCTTGCAGCTCTAATGACAGATGTTAGGAATAAAGTCTAAAATAGATGTCTAGGATTGAACTTGCTAGATCACATGGTAATTCTGTGTTCTAGTGGAGGTCCTGGGAGCATAACTAACTGTGTGTCCTTTGTCAATGAACTGCACCCCCAGCTGTTATGTTCTGCTTTTCCAGGAATTACCAAACTTTAATTCAGGTTGAAACTCAAGTGTCTCCGCCTCAGACAACCCGCTCAGCAGGGTTCCTCTCCTGAGTCCCTTTGCTTTTGGCCTTTGTCACCCATTGGAGCTCATTATCCTTACACTGAAGATGTCCCTGCCCTGCCACGTGTTTGATATGCAGTTACTCAGTAAATGCTTGCTGAATGACTGATCTCAGTCTCTCAAAAGTATGGTGCTACAATGACATGAGGACTGCCATCATCATCTGAGGTGGCTGTTAGGACTGACCCTATGACTTGGCTGTTTGAATGGCCAGTTTCTCCCATTTTACCAACCCAAGCCACTGGAAGCCCTGGGGGCGGGCAGTGTTCCTCCCCTGTGCTTCCTGGCTAGTGACTCAGCACAGTTATCTCTGGATCCTCAGTGTGGAGCGGCTGACCCGCACTGATGATATATTACCATCATTAATTATCTTGCTGCTAGTGCAGAAGTTAGGGCTTGCTCACTTGGGGCTGATGTTCCTCCCACTTTACTCACTGAGGCATCTTGCTGGTCCCAATCTAGAGCATGTGCTCTCCTGGAACTCACTCTGTATAGACAAGGGTGGCCTTGAACGCAGAGATCTGACTGACTACCTCTGCCTCCCAAGTGCTGGGATTAAAAGCATGCACACACTACTCCATCTCTGAAATCTTTCTGTTGCTACTATTGGTTTTTTGTTGTTGTTTTGTGTTGTGTTGTTTTTGAGACAGCCCCACTAAGTAGCCCAGGCTAACGTAGATCTACCTTTTACATAGTCCAGGTTGGCCTCCGATTCATGATACTCCCAATTGCTGGGATTATAGGTGAGCCACCCTGGCACCCATCTCTGGAATGTTCTAGAAATCCAGGTCCACTTTGCAGACTGTAGAGGAAGCCAGGACTCCCCTCTGGGTGATGACAAGGTGGGCTGCAGCTTCCCTGTGGGACGGGCCTGCTCAGTAATGTCTTTGTTTAGTCAGCAGAGTCAGTGGGGCTGACTTCCATTTCTCCCAGGAAGTCTTCCCAAAATAAATCATCCAGAAGGGTTGGTGCAGATTCTTAGCAATTTATCCCCCACATCCAGGGATCATTTGAATATTCAAAACTCTTCGTAGACCATTACAGCAAATGTGCCAGCACTCAGGACAGCTGTTGAGGATGGTTTCATTAAGGTAGTTCAGGCTGGCCTCCTGCCTCTGCCTCACAGGTGTTGGGGGTCTTTGTTCCTTTTTACAAACTGTTTGTTCCCATGTATGTGCCACAGCACTGTGTGGAGGGAGGTGTCATTTCTTATCACTGTGCCCAAGATCCTGGGGACAAACAGGTCTTTAAGCATTGTTATGGGTAGGCCTTTACCCACTGAGCCATCTGGCCACCATATACGTAAATGTATACAATTTATTTATTTTATTTTATGTGCATACGTTTTGCGTGTATGCATGTATTACCACATGCGTGCCTAGTGCCCATGGAAGCCAGAGAGGCCTCAAGAACTGGAGTTACAGATGGTTGTGAGCTGTCCTGTTGGGATGGGGAACCAAACCTGGGTCCTCTACAAGATCCACTAGCACTCTTAAACGCTGATCCACCTCTCCAGCCCACTGCTCTTTTAAATCATGTGTATATGTGTGTCTCTGTGGGTTTGTGCCATGAGCACAGTGCCTTCCCTTGGAGCTGCAGCTCTCAGTGTCATGAGCCTGTAAGCTACCCAGTCTAGGTGCTGGGCGACCTCAGGTCCTCTGCAAGAGCAATATGTGCTCTTAACCACCAAATCATCTCTCCAGCCCCTTATTTTTATTCTTAATGAGGTAAGTCAGTGGTTGCACAGCACCTTCATGCTGTGTCTGCAAACCTCAGACATAAATTCTGCTCTGAGTGTGCACTCTCTAAGCTGCTGTGGAGATAAGATCTCAGCCCACGCTGGCCTCAGATTCACTATATAGCCAAGCATGACCTTGAACTGTTTGTTGGTCCTCCAGTCTCTCTCTACCTCCCAAGAGCTGGGATTTCAGGTGTGCACCAGCACACATGGCACTACAGACAAAGTTAGTTTATCATGAAAAGAAATGTATTTTTTTGTGTTGTGGTCTCAGAGACCGAGGCTAGCGCCTCTTGCTTGGTAGAAAGTGCCACGTGGCAAGAGCCAGAGTTGCTTTGACAGCAGATGCCCATGAAGACAGTTAACCTGTTCATGAGCCCATGATGGCCTGATCACCTCTCTCTGTGTCCCTGGTGTTGGGGATCATGTTTCTCAGATAACCAGCATCTCCCCAGATAACATTCTACCACATGTCCTGTACCATGCCTTTCTTTCAAATTCAGTATCTGGTATAATGCATAACTAGGAAGTAAGTACTCAAGTAGCCAACACTCCTACTGAGAAAGATAATGCCAGCTCCCAGAAGACTGCACTTTCCAAACCAAGACTGATAGACACGCAGCAGGCTCCCAGGCTTTGCAACTTCAGTCATCCTTAGGCTGACTCCAGCACTCTGGAGACTGAGGCAGGATTGTGAGTTTGAGGCCAGTCTGGACTACATAACAGGATCCTGTCTTTAAAAATAACCCTATTATTACTATTTTTAAAGTCTTAAAGTGCCTTTCCCTGCATTACTGGGGTCAAGCCAGAGGACTACTGGATCAGGTTTTCCCATGTTCCTATGTTACTTTAACCATCACTTTGCTGTGCTGACATTGGCCCACAAGACTTGGGGGCCAGCCTGAGTTTTTACTCAGGGTGTCCCAGGTATCTAGCAGGGCATCTGACACAGGGCATTCTAACCCATGAGAACATGTGGCAGTTAATGATCCAGCAGTTCAGACTCCATCCCAAACCTGACCCAGTGGCCTCTGGATAAGGCCAGCCCTTCCTCCTGCCTTTCAAGTCCTACATGTGGTGCACTCTGGTAGGACTGACCAGCAGCTCCTGGGCCTGAGGTGTTCTGTGCATCAAATGGATACATGCCATAGCATTCATGTGGGAATCAGAACACTATTGTGATTTAATAAGAATCAGGATAAACAATTAGGCCGAACAGAATTTTTTTAAGGGAGAAATAACTCACAACATAGGCAGATGCACGCGGCGGGTTCCAGCAGATCCTGAGCCTTCCAGCGTCCACCACCCAAAAGGGGCGGCCCGACCCTCTCCCAACCTTTTCTCTCCGCTCCCATCCGGCCCTGTCTCCGCCCCAATGGGCATGGCCTAAGCCACAGGTGCAGACAAGGTGAATATCTTGCTACAATTCCCCTTTTAGTCTAAAGGAAAGATTTGGGTTTGATACAAAAATATACAAAACAGTGAATAACAAGTGTGCTCTAAGAAAAGGAAAATTGAGAACAAAACGACCTACATATCTAGTCCTAGGATGAAGACATAACGCAGTTTACAATAGAGTTATCCTAAGCTAGAAAGCTTAAGCCTAGTACCTAATCTATCTAACTATGAAGAGAGAATAATAGTTGTGATGGTTTAATCTACAACCTCATCAAGACCTGAGAAGGAAAATAGCAATACTAGGATAGACAGGAAGTGCAGATGGGCAACTTCCAAAAGATGCCTCGAAGACAGAAACAGCAAGCTACCTGGACAGTCACCCAAGGTCTCAGAGCAATGTTGGTACAGCCAGTTTTGGCTAAGGCCAAGAGTACCTGACAGATCACAACAAAAGCAGGGAGGAAGAAAGGCTGTCTTACCCTGACTTGGCAAGGTTCAGCAGTCTTCTGTTTGTCTCCTACAATCACATAGGACCGCATGTCCAGATCAGTTGTCAAGGTAGGGGCAGTTCCTTGCCCAAGAGGCCATGGCCGAAGTGAGGGTGAACTCCAGAAGGAACAACGACAGTGTCCAACATACTTTCGGGAAAGTGCATGGTGCTGTCAGGAGCAACAGTGTCTCATGTCAACGGAGTACTAATATTAAAACATTTAAATGCCGTGTTCTGCAGGTCTATGAAGTGATTGGAGATTAAGCATCTATTGCTGACTAATCTCATAGGCAAAGGAAACACGGGTGAGGATGATCTATAATACTCAGGAACTTAGCTAAAAACCTGATTAAAACTTCCTTGAGAAAAGCAAGGATACACACCTAAACAATATAATTATGCACATGTAAATTCCTAAAGTAGAGGTAGAGTAGAAATGTCTAGACAAGAGGGCAGCAAGATAAATATCCTAAACTGTATCAATATACAAAATGTCTTGAACTCAAACAAAGTATACATACATAGAATATAGGGAGAATAATGTGCATGAAACATAAATGGGAAGATTTCACACAATATGACAAAATATAATATACAATTCTTCCAGTATATAGATTACCACAGATAAGAATATATAACAGTGTAAGCTGAAATACTAATATCTCACTCTTACTAAACAATTCACAAGAAGGTAGGCCAATCTACCTATATCATACTGAACCATACCTTTCCCAACCATACCCTATTCCTGTCTAAAAGAGATAACCGAGTCTAAATATCACTTTCCATACCCAACCCCAAGTAACTAAAACCAACCCTATGGAGATGAATATTATCCCTAAATTCCAAGAGTGGGGAGAGGGGCGTCGTTATCTTAAGATTACTTCCTGCTGAAATGGGACGATGATTGCTCCATGGGATCCTGTAGGGAGAAAATGTTTAGCAACCAAATTTTTCAACAGAATTGGCTGTGACATATGTAGGTATTCATAGTGTGGCAGAAAATGCTTGACTGAAGTTCTTTTTGGAACTCTGGCCAGGTTGTAATAAGAAGGTGCACCATTACAGCTAGCTAGTCAGGAGTTGTCTTGAGCAAAGCAGTCCCAAACCGGTTAAAGGGTGAAGTTTGTAGTTCAGATGCATCAGGGTGAGTAGAATGGAAATGTCCATTTGGGGCCCCATCTTCCTTCCGGAGTGTTCAAGGATTGCTGTTGGGAACTGTTATTATTCCTTGTGGAAAACTTAAATATCAATATCAAAGTAAAATTTTCAAGTTTTACGGTATGCATTAGGGGAAAGGCAACAATAAGCATTAACATGTATAAGAGAAAATGAGGATTTCAGAGAGAAAAAGTGCATATAAACATATGAGTCCTTAGATTTTGTTTTCTTCTGCCTTACATCAATTGGCTTCTTGATATAAAGCAGAAACTGTGAATTCAATCTTAACAACATGCTTGAATTTAGAGAAGGAAAGCCAAATCCAACTCCAAAGCCAGCATTGATTTATATGAATCGGGACTACAGGAATACCAAATAGTGAAGAGAAATAGATTTCCATATAGAAACAGTTTATTAGACTTAAATATTTTTACCATAAATCAGATTACTCTTCATTAAATGATTCTTTCTGGAGAGCTGTCTTCTGTAGGTACCTACATGTTCCTTGTCTCTTGGTTGTTTGAAGATAGGTGTTCTCTGTTTTACTGTAAAGACAAGAAAAGAACACTTCCCCTACCTTTGAGAGGTCTCCACACATTTTGTGGGACCCAATTTGTTGAATGACTTGTCATTCCTCTTCAGTAAGATGTTTCTCTTGTTCAACTCGGATCTTGATCAACTTAGACGGTATCCATAGCTTTTCTTCTCCTGTAGATACAAATGCGAAACCCCTACCCCAACGTAACACATATCCTGGTTTCCATACTGAGGTCAATACATCCTTGAAGTACACCGGCTGATTTAGTTCAGAAGTTTTTTCTATTGTCCAGTGCCTTTCAGCAGCTGTTTGTCCTTTTTCATTAGCATTAAGAAAGTTTAATGTTAATAAAGCATTATGTAATCTGTGTTTGGGTGTCTTGGTTACTCCTGCCTGTCTATGGAGCATTTTCTTTAAGGTACGATTGGATCTCTCAATTACTGCTTGTCCTGTAGGATTGTGTGGTATACCAGTTATGTGCTTTATGTTATAATATTCAAAAAACTGTTTCAATTTGTTGGAAACATATGCCGGAGCATTGTCAGTTTTTATTTGTGCAGGTATGCCCATAATGGCCATTACCTCTAATAGGTGTGTAATAACAGACTCAGCCTTTTCAGAGCTCAGAGCAGTAGCCCATTGAAACCCTGAAAATGTATCTATAGTATGGTGCACATATTTTAATTTTCCAAATTCTACAAAGTGAAACACATCCATTTGCCATATTTCATTTCTTTTTATACCTTTAGGGTTACTGCCTGGTGGTAAAGGAGTTTGGTTATAGAATGAGCAGGTAGGACATTTCCTTATTTCCTTGGCTTGTTGCCAAGTGATAGAAAAGTCCTTTTTCAAACCTTTACTGTTCACATGGTGTTTCTTATGAAACTCTGATGCTTCTAGCACACTTCCTATCAATAACTGATCAATTTCATCATTGCCTTGTGCTAGAGGACCTGGCAGACCCGTATGGGATCTAATATGTGTTATATACATAGGATGAATCCTCTTTTGGATAGTATCTTGTAACTGTATAAACAATGAAGTTAAGTCTGTACCATCAGGAATAAATTCTGCAGTCTCAATGTGTAAGACGACTCTTTCTGCATATTGAGAGTCAGTAACTATATTGAGAGGTTCTGTAAAATCCATAAGTACCATGAGAATGGCATACAATTCTGCCTTTTGTACAGAATTGTAAGGGCTTTGAACCACTTTACTTATTTTACCTGATTTATATCCTGCCTTACCTGATTTGTTTGCATCAGTGTAGAATGTATGAACTCCAGAGATAGGTGTTTTTCTTACAATGCGTGGAAGGATCCAAATCGTTTTCTTTATGAATTTTATCCTTTCACTTTTGGGATAATTGTTGCTAATCATTCCCAAAAAGTTACTGCATGCTCTCTGCCAATATTCATTATCTTTCCATAAGGAGGAAATTTCCTCATTAGTCAAAGGTACTATGATTTCTGCTGGGTCCCTTCCTGTCAGTTGACGAAGTCTTAATTTACCTTTTATAATCAGGTCAGAGATCTTTTCTATATATGTTTTTAGTTTTTTATTCTGTTTATGTGGTAGAAATATCCATTCTAATATGATATCTTCCCTCTGCATCAAAATCCCTGAAGGATATTCTCTAGATGGTAATACAACCAGAATACAGTCTAATTTTGGATCCACACGGTCCACATGTGCTTCTAATATCCTCTTTTCTACCCATTCTAATTCCTTTTCAGCCTCAGCTGATAGTATTCGTGGACTATTCAAGTCTTTGTCCCCTTTTAGGGTCATTTTTAAGTTTTTCAAATCATGCCCTTCTACTCCAATAATGGTTTGTAGTTGAGAGATCTCTCCTAGTAATTTTTGAAGATCATTAAGAGTCTGGTAACGATCTCTCCTAATCTGTACTTTTTGTGGTCTAATTTTCTGTAGACCTATTTTGTATCCTAAGTAGTTGATAGAATCTCCTTTTTGTATTTTTTCAGGAGCAATTTGTAATCCCCAACGAGGTAAAACTTCCTTTACTTTCTCAAACATTTTTTCTAATGTTTCTATTTTAGAATCAGCTAACAATATATCATCCATGTAATGATAAATTATGGATTGTGGAAACTGTTCACGAATTATTTCCAGTGGTTTTTGTACAAAATATTGGCATAGAGTGGGGCTATTTAGCATTCCCTGTGGCAAAACCTTCCATTGATATCTCTTCACCGGTTGAGAATTATTATAATTAGGTACCGTGAAGGCAAATTTCTCTTTATCTTGTTCCTGTAAAGGTATAGTGAAGAAGCAATCCTTTAAGTCAATAACTATAATAGGCCATTCATTAGGTATCAAAGAAGGCAAGGGCATTCCAGGCTGTAGAGAACCCATTGGCTGAATAACTTTATTGATGGCTCTCAGGTCTGTAAGCATTCTCCATTTACCAGATTTCTTTTTGATAACAAATACAGGAGAATTCCAAGGGCTGGTTGATTCCTCGATATGTCCAGCATTTAGCTGTTCCTGTACCAGGTTTTCTAAAGCTTCTAACTTCTCAGAGGTCATAGGCCATTGCCCTACCCAGACAGGTTCCTCTGTTAACCATTTTAAGGGTAGGGCTTTTGGTTCCTCTGTTTGTTCAGCGCTTGCATTCTGTTTTTGTACAGTCTGGATATTTGGTGTCTGTCTTGAATAGTACTTTATAACACCCTTTCCACAATCATGAGGTCGTTTATGGTTCCTATCCATTATTGGAGGAATGTTAATCTGTGTATTCCATTGCTGTAATAGATCACAACCCCATAAATTTATTGCTATATCGGCCACATATGGTCTCAACTTTCCTCTCTGTCCTTCTGGTCCTATACATTCAATCCATCTCGTGCTCTGTTTTACCTGAGACAGGGTTCCAATCCCTAAGAATTGAACATTTACCTCTTGCAGGGGCCATCTAGGAGGCCAGGATTTATCAGTTATGATAGTTACATCAGCTCCCGTGTCCAGTAAACCTTCAAACAGTCTGTTATTCATTTTAACTATCAATCTAGGCCTATGACTATTTATAGAGGTTTGCCAAAATATATGCTTTTTGTTTCCTTTACTCAAGTTTGATTCAAATTCCATCTTTAGTATATCATCCAGAGCAGTATGAGTTTTTACAGTAGGCACTGGATTTTCTAATCGTCCTGTGGGAGATTGTCCTCCATTGTGACTGGGAATGTCCGGACCATCTTTGGCTTGGGGGCCTTCGAGAGGCCCCCCCAAGGAGTTTCCCGATGGTAAATGGTTTCCTTGCTTGTCTCTGGTCGATCTACATTCATTGGTCCAGTGTCGGCCTTTGCCACACCTTCTACATAACCCAGAAGGCTGAGGCCTTCTGTTAGATTCATTCCTGGGAGTGTTATTTCTAGAAATAATTTGCCTACAATTTCTTTTTAGATGTCCTTTCCTACCACAGTTAAAACATCTGACATTGTGATATCTTTTCAGCCCTTTGGAGATGGCTTCTCCTAGCCAAGCTGCTATGTCCTCATAGTTAGGATCTCTGTTATCCTGATGTCTTCTCGGATTTTTAGATGTGGCCTCTCCTACCCAAGCATCAGTGTCAACATAGTTAAAACCTCTGTTATCTTGATGTCTTCTCATACCATTAGATATGGCCTCTCCTACCCAAGTTTCAGTGCTATTATCATTATATTCCATGTTGGCTGTATATAGAACCCAGTCAACTAAAGGTGCTGATCGAGTTTTTAAAGGCCAAAGCACTTGTTTGCATCGAGGGTTCGCATTCTCATAAGCTAATGTTTTTATAAGTACTTCCCTAGTTTCTATGTCTGCTACCTCTAATTGCACTGCTCTAGACAATCTTTCTAGAAATGAAGTAAATTTTTCTCTTGGTCCTTGCCTTATCTTGACATAGGATTCTATCTTTTCCCCTACTTCATGAACCTTATCCCAAGCATTCAGAGCTGCTGTACTGCATAGAGACAAGATATGTTCATCATAGGCAGCTTGGGTTTCTGGGTCAGCATAAATGCCCTCACCAAGGATTTTATCTTGGGAAGCTTTATAACCTTTCTTCAAGCCCTGAAGTTCAAGAGCTTTTGCTTCCTCTCTCCATAAAGCCCTCCATTCTAATTGAGAGGAGTTTTCAAGGACAGCGGATATCAATTGATCCCAATCCTTAGGGGTTACCTTGTTATTCCTTGCCCATGATTCTATTAACTGCTTCACATACGGTATATTTTGCTATGTTAAGGTTAAACCCCTTCTTTTACTTTAGACAGAAAAGAGGAGATGATGGGAGATGTGATTCTGTATATATGTTTCTCATACTGTTAATAAAGCCCTGTGGCCAATAGAAAACTAGATAGGTGGGGCTAGGAGACTAGGAGGAGGAAGAGGAAGTAGTAGGTGGAGTCGAGATGTAGCCCAGGGAGGAAGGAAGAAGTCTGCCGCGCAGCTCCCCATAAGACGACCATGTGGAAATACTTAGATAAGTAGAAATGGGTTAATAATTAAGGCAGAGCTAGCCCATTAACAATAACAGTAACTGGCCAACAGGATTATATAAAATATAGAGTCTCCTGCATGTTATTGGGGGCCGGCACACCAGACCAGCGGCGGGCAGGCTGGCCGGAAAACAACACGCTCTGGCGCAGCTGTGGGCCTTGGGACAATGGCGGCAGGACCGGGAGGCTGGCGGGGAGGAACCTACCACAACAGAACACAGTTTTCAGGAGTTGGTTCTCCCCTTTCTTGTGAACTCCAAATATCAAACTCAGCACATCAGGTTTGGCAGCAAGTGTCTTTACCTGTTGAGCCATCTCACCAGCCCTTTTAAAAAAGAAAAAAGTTAACTTTTGCTGACTATGGTGGCTTACACCTTTAGTAATTCTAGCATTCTGGGGGTTGGAGCAGGAGGAGAGGCTATGAGTTAAAAGTTAGCCTGGGCTGTAGAGTTGGGTATAGTGGTGCACCCCTTTCATCTCAGAACTCAGGAGGCAGAGGCAGGTGGATTTCTGTGAGTCCTAAGGCCAGCCTAGTCTACATAGTAAGTTACAGGATAGCCAGGGCTACATAGTGAAAACCTGTCTCAAGGGGGAAAAAATGTAACTCTAAATAAACAGGCTGCAGAGATGGCTCAATGATTACAGTGCTTAAGCATGAGGATGGACTCCTAGAACCCATGCCAACACCAGGGGGTCATGGTGGCTTTCCTGCCATTTCAGCCTTGGAATGGAGAGACAGATTCTGCAGGGCAAGCTGGCTATAAGGACTAGTCATATAGAGAGGCTCTGGGTTTGAAACCTTGGGCTTCTACATGTGTGGTGTGTACGCATGTGTACACCCCACATACACATAGGCACTTGAAAAAAAAAGAAAAAGAAATAAAACTAACTTTTAAAATTGCACTATCTAATCACTTCCAGGATGCCTATAACTAAAAAAAAAAAAAAAAAAAGAACAGAAAATACCAAACACTGGAAGAGACAGGAAGAAACTAGAACACCTGGGCATCATTGTTGGAATGTTTGCCTTTATTTATTTTAAAAATTTGAGGCAGTCTCACACTGTCATGAGATGTCCAGGCTGGCCTTGAACTGCAGACAATCTTCTGCATCATCTTGATTGCTGAGGTCACAGGTGTAAGCCACTGCACCCTACTTGTTACTGGGAGTGTAAGCTGGTGCGGCTGCTGTGGAAAACAGCTGGGTGTGCCCCCAAGTGGTTAGCAGAGTCACCTATGACCCGTCTACCCAAAACACAAACGTCCACAGCAGCACTGCTCACAATAGGCAAAGGGTGGAGACAACCAGATGTCCATCAGTGGGTGAATAGACACACAAGTGTGGTCTGCCCATACAATGGACTGTTATTCAGCCATAAAAAGGAATAAAGTTCTGACACATGCTGCAATATGGACACGCATTGGAAACAGGATGTTGAGTGAGAAGCCAGGCACACAAGGTCCCTTGTTGTATGATTTGTGTCATACAACATGGTCATAGCCTGTAGCTTGAGAACAGCAGATTCGTGGCTTAAAGTGCTGGGAGAGGAGGGAGTGTGGGGTTCATGGCACAGAGTTTTCTTTTGGGTGATTAAAATGCCCTGGAATTAGACCAAGCTATTGCTGTCACGAATTTTACACAATGTCTTTTCCTTCAACTAAGAAACATCACTAAGCATCTTTTACCTTGGTTTGAGCCCTGGAACAGAAAGGCATTGGTAGAAAAACTGATCAAATTCCAAGCACAAAAAAGCTTGGAATTTTAGTGACTGTCTGAGTGTGTGTTGGCCCCAGGTGGCACAGATGAACCTGTCATGTGTGAGGGGACTGTGAGGCTGTGTAAAGATTTTGGAATGGCATTTCTGTAAGCTTAAACTGAGTCCTGAGTGAAACACTTATTTCCGAATGCTTAGCTGTCCCCTTCAGAGGATCTAGCTTGGTCTCTAGAAAGTTCTTTTACGGGCAAAGGCTTCACTTCTAGGCTTGGTTTTATAAACTGAGATGTTGGAGTTGAGCACCTGGCCAAAAAGAGGGGAGAGTCCTGGGCCACAGCCTGGGAAGGACGAGGACCACTGCTGCGAGAGTGGCGGAGGCGCCTGCCTCACCAGAGCCCCGTGGCAGCAACTCACTCCTTCATCTAGAAGCTTCAGGGACTTGGGGAGCAGGAAGGGCTAACCCTGAGGCTGCAGTCCCTGAGCTGTGGCTGAAGACCCCTCCAGGTGTGGGCCATGGCTCCTGCTAATGAGAGGCAGCTGGAGCTAGTGGCCAAGCAGCTGTGTCCTCAGGAGAAACTGCTCCAGGAGGCCGAGCTGCTGCTCTCTCTTTCCTCAGGTTAGCCAGAGCCAAAGCACACTTTTCCTGTTACCCTGGGCTTCCTTGACCTTTCTCTGAAGGCTGTCCTCCAAAATGCTGTCTTGTCATCCACCAGGCAGCTTTGAGATTTACAACTTGCCTGGCCTGAGGTTTTCTTTTCAACTCTGATACATTATTCTCGATCTGTTGGGGGAGCAGACACCCTGCACTCTACAGTTGGTATTTCCAACTTAATCAGCTTGTAGTTCTAAAAACCAGACGCGTTCTGAGTTTGACATGACCCTGGCCGCAGGTTTCCCTTTGTGGTGAGCTGAGTGAATGCTCCCAAAAGATATCCATGCCAAGTATCCAGAATGGACCCTAGGTGGAAGAAAGGCCATTGCAACATAACCAACTCAAGGCTCTCAAGGTAAGCTCATCCTGAATTACCCAGGCCACCTCAGCGCAATGTCAGGCTCTGATAAAAGTAGAGGAAGACCCCAGATACCAAGGACTTGGAGAAGGCTAGTGATGACAGAGAGTCTGGAGGGACGGGGCTATTAGCCAATGAACCCAGGACTCACCAGAATTTGGAAGGGGAACATTAGATTCTCCTCTAGGACCCCAAGACACCCTGCTTTAGATTTATGGTCTCCCAAACCATGAGATTGTATATTTCTTCTACATTTGTTGCAGCAACAAGAGGAAACAAATGACCTATGTCCACCCCAGAGGCCCCATCTAAGTAAGAGCACAGAGGCAGGAAGTTCTTGGAATGAAGCCCTTTTTAGCGAATGGAGAAACTGAGTGGAAGCACACCTCAGCGATCTCTGCTTTCTTCTGGGACAATTTAGCTCATCTATGTATCTTGTTGGGGCTTTACAATATTAAAGAAACATCTACAAAATATAGTCACCATAGGCAGAGTGTAGGCAATGTAAGGATGTGGCTAACACCTGTGCAGGCTAGTGTTCATTAACCTGACACAAACCTAGACACACCTGAGAAGATGGGATCTCAGCTGAAGAATTGCATCCCTCAGATTAGCCTTGTGGGCATAGCAGTACTCACTTGTGACCCCAGAGGTCATGAGTTCAAGGTTGGCTCACTGTAAAGAGATGCTGTCTTAAAGCTGAAGCTAAATCACCCACAGGTCCTCCCTAGGTCCTGGCCCCTCTTCCTACAGTGCAGTGTTGAGGAATAGAAATTAGATTCCTGATGGGCAGACAGAAGGGGTTACGACTAGGTAATAAAGATGGTAAAATCCCAAGATGGTTGGCTTCCCCACCCTCCTCACCAGAGACAAAAAAGGCTTCCTTTCCTGCAAGTGGAGCCCCCCTACCTGTGAACCAGCCCATCAAGTTCAAGGTGGGGTTTTCCTCCCCTGATTTAGGGTTAGTCAGTTTGGCCACAGACAGGGAGGCTGGTTGATTCACAATTTGGGAGTAAACAGATCCTCTTACCTTTTATTGTTTAACTGGATCAAGACCCCTAGATAGTGTGTTCTGCCTCAGACTGGGTGGGTGTGGGAGGCCCTCATCTTGATAGGCAGAAACAGATGGCGGCAGCTGTCATGGAAGCACAGAGGTCCCTGGCATTTGGAGACCATCAGCTTTACTGCTCTGGCCTCATGGAGACAGCCTGGGCCCCAAGACACAGCACTGTAGTGCCTGTGCAGCTGTCTGCACTGTGCAGGGCCCAGAGGAGAGCCAGATCAAGGGAAACTTCAGGGGGAGAGGTCAGAGGTAGTACACTTTATTGACCCAGCTCTCCCCAAATCTCAAAGCCAGGCCAGTCAGACCTTCGGCATTGCCTTGGTCTCCCTCCACCCATCTGAGAACATATCTCACAAACAAGGGTCCTCCTCAGAGCAGCAGGGGCGGACGTGAAGGGAAGGTGCCAGCCAGGGGAAAGGATGAAGGGCTCGAGTGCTGGGTATGGGGCTGGGGGCACCCCGAGGCCCGCCAGGCCTGGCCAGCCCCTCCTCTTCTGAGGTTCTTGGTGGTTCACAGTGAGACTGGCTTTGATTGGCAGGGGGGTGATGGGCAGTCATCCCCCTCCCACTCTCCTGCCCACCCCTGGCCTGACTCAGAGCAGGGAGACTGGAAGGGTGGAAGGCCAACCCTTGTGTCCCCCTAGGGGACAGGTAAGCCACTTCTCCAGAGGGGCAAAGGGTGCCGCTTAGTTCTCTCCCAAACATTTTCCAGGTGGCTGGAAAGGGCCGTGCACTCCTGGCTCAGAAGTCTTGAATTCACCTCAGTGAGCGTGCTCACTGCCAGTCCAAAAAGAGTTGACGGGAGTGCGTTGAACTGAGCAGTAAACACCCTGGCGACTTGGTTTAAAAAGGCTGCTCTACCTTGGCAGGCCTGGAGGGGCCAAGAAGGGAGACCATAGAAGGGGGTTGCCCATGGCAGCCGGTAGGCGCCAGGGGAGCAGGTGGAAGGAGGCAAGATGCAGGAAGCAAGAACGGGACTTGGCAAATGTCTCCAGTGCTGCAGCCTGGGCGTCCAGTGTCAGGCCAGCTGGCTGTCAGGCCTTGTGTTCAGTGTTGCTGGGTGGCTCATTGTGGCCAGCTGTGTAGTCCGAGTGGTGCTCGAGTCCCAGCATCTGGCGTTGCACCAGCTTGGCATAGAGGCCGCCCTGTGCCAGCAGTTGCTGGTGTGTGCCCTGCTGCACCACACGGCCCTTGTCTAGCACCACGATGAGGTGCGCCCGCTCCACGGTGCTCAGCCGGTGTGCAATGATCAGCACTGTGTGTCTCTGCAGGTTGCCGTGAATTGCCTGCTGGATCTGCAGGGAACGGGACAAAGAGGCTCAGGGGCCACACAATTGCATATGCCACTGCCATTCCCCCCCCCCCGCCCCCGTTCTGCCTGCACCTATCCCCTGCTGCCACCTGCCATTCAATTCTTGGGTTGTAAAATGAGGGCCAAGATAAAACCCAATTCCTGGGTTTCTATTTCAGACAGCCCAGGTGCTAACATAAGGAGGTACATGGGAAACTGGAGATACTACCCTTCAGCTCCAAGAAAAGCCGTTCCTGAGCAGCCCTGAAGCTACAGCATCTAGTTAATCTCTTCCTTACTCTTCCAACGTGTATGACTCCAGCTTTCCTGATGGCCCTGCCCTCCCTTACACACACGCGCGCACAGAGAGAGAGGCACACTTGGTCTGTGTGCACATGACACTGAACATGTGTAGAGGTCAGAGGACAACCAGCGGGCAATGAGTGTTGAGCTTCATAGTGAATATGTCCTCGTCACCTCCTCCTGCCCTTTCCCCACTCCATTCTACCCCCACTGACCTGGGGCTTTGAACGTCTCTCTGCTGCCCTTGCTCCCCAGAACTCCCCAAGCTGGTTCCTTTGCTTTCAGGTCTTAGCTAAGAGGTGACTTACAACCTGGTCCGCACAGTGAGTGCCACAGAGTGCATGACAACTCTATGAACCCCCGTGATGCCTCGGTACTGCAGAGGCCCTCCTAGATGCAGACCTTTGTTGCTTTACTTCCTCTCTGAGTCAGTACCTGCCACAGGGCCCCACCACCTTCCCTACTGCATTTACTCGCAAGGACTCAATGCATGCACCCCTCTGTTGCTTTTTCGATATACATTTATCTCCTATAACCACAGATGTCTCTCAAGGCCCCAACAGCCACTGTTCCAGAACGTGATCATACAGATGGAGTCAGTCCAGTCAGCACCCTCTGAGGGAGGTCACAATCATAACTTCCATCACTGCTGCTGGACACAGGGCAAGCTGTGTGCCTACACTGACAGCCTCTGCCTTTCTACACCAGTTCTGTCCCCTCCTCCCTCCCTTGCTGTTCCCTCTGCACCAGCTGTCATTAGCTTCAAGGCATTCACTGAAGCTGGCAATGGCTGCCTATCCCATTATCAGCATTTATGATCAGCAGTTTTTCGCTGTAGCACAGGCCACAGGGAGACCCAGATTGGTTCCTTGTGACCTATCTGTCCAATGAGACTGGAAAGGCCATGGGAACCGACATCTTGTTTGTCTGATCAGCCTACCTCTGTAACTCCAATGTCTAGATTCGTGCCTGGGACCAGGTCAGTAATCATCTGTGTAAAGGATAGACCCTTGGCAGGATGGACACTGGCAACTAACCAGCAACAGGGACAGGGTTGCTGGATGAGGAGGGTTCCAGGAAAGAAGCTATGTCAGCAAAGGCTGTCTGATTAGAGCTCCAGAGGGTCAGGATGTTGCCACTCCAGAGCCTGATTAGTTTGTCTTGGACCAGCTTTAGCCCCCTAAATTACCATTATTTTCCCACCTGTGTCAGCTCTAACGTCCTGTGACTAACAGAAGCTGAGAGTTCTCCTCTTGGCTATAACCCCTCTCTTTGGTGTTTCCACCAATGTGTTTGAAGAGTGTTTTATGACCTTCGTTCTGTTACTATAAAAACTTCATGAAATGGCTTCCATGTTGCAATATGGAGTTTGGGATAATCTATGTGCCCAGGCTGTGGTCACTCATATTGGCTCCAGGATAAACTGAATCCCTGTGAGGTGAGAACCCTGTTTATGGTACCCAGACATCCACTTTCTACCAGAGGAATAAGCTGGTTGGAAACAAGGTAACCATTTTTTCCCCTCTGGTGTATGGTGAAGGTCCTCTTGGGGTGTTCTCAGGCCCCCCTTGCGTGTGCCATGGCATTTGTGTGTCTGTGCTGGTTACCCAAGCTCCTGTGGTAGACCCCTTTCTGATTAGACTTTACTTCTAGAGTGTCTGATTGATGACATTGGTTTTATTTGCTGTGGGAGGGACATTTGGTCTAGAATACTGGTTTTGGTTTTTAAGGCATCTGGATACTACCTGACTTGTTTGCACTTTTTGTTCACTTTCAGGCATCTGAGCCTCTGGTTTTCTTTGTTAATACTTTGATTTGTTGCCATTTGACCCTGTTCCCTGACTCTCCTCTAGTACCCAAATTCTGTTCCATGACTTCTTCTGGAAGCCTTTTTTCTCGGCTTCTGTTAATAAAGGTAACCTCTCACCTTTATTACTTGTTCCTCCCAACCCTTTACTCTCCCATTTATGGACGTGTTCAGATAACTCCAGAGTCAGCAGAAAAGATGGTCTCAGGTTCAAAGTGGGAGCACTCTGTCCCCAAAGCCGTACATGAAACTGACCCAGACACTAGCTAGCTGAGGGGAGGCTTGCAAATTTTTGTTGTTTTAAAACAGTTCTTCTGTATAGCCCTAGCTGTCTTGGAACTTGCTCTGAAGACCAGGCTGGCTTCAAACTCAGAACTTCATCTGTCTCTGCCTCCCAACTGCTGGGATTAAAGCTGTGTGCCACCTCCGCCTGGCTCCAACCCTTGTGTTTAAACCTATGTTAAAATATCTTTATTCACTGGGATGTGGTGGCACACACCTTCAATCCCAACACTTGGGAGGCAGAGGCAGTTGGATCTCTGTGACTTCAAGGCCAGCCCGGTCTACAAATCCAGTTCTAAGACTGTTACTCAGAGAAACCCTGTCTCGGGAAAAAATAAAAACAAACCTACTAGCCCATCCTCAGGTTCCTTTCAGTGTTGAGGCCGCAGACCTGCTGGGTCTGAGCTGAGGTTACTGAAGCGCTATGCCTCTGTCTTGGCTGCTGAGCTCCACCTTGAAGCTCTGGTGAGTGTCCTTGTCTGTGGCTCGGCTGGTCCACCCTGCCAAGCATGTCTTGCCCTTACTTTGGACTCCTTTGCTGCTTTTTTCTGGCTAGAGACCCACTTAGTATTCCCTAAGTTCACTGGCATGCAAAAGAGGAACTGACAAAAACCCAGCTATTGTGTTTAAATTTTACACAGCACAGCAGCATTCCTGAGGAGAGACAGCACCTGAGCGTCAGTGATGAGCTGATGGGCAATGCCTGGTAACCAGCAGCTCGGTCATGCCTGTGTTGCCCAGCTCATCCCAGGCAGGGATTGGTTTCCAGACTGCAACTGGGCCAGATGATGCCTGATCCCAAACTCTTTTCGAGTTTTCTTTTAGATACACACACCTTCATCAGTGCAGCATCTCCTCCCCCTTGGTGATTTAAGCTCTTGAGAGGAAGTCACGTTACTAATGTCTCCATGATCAACCTCACCTGTTGATCTTTATGCCACCTTTTTGTGTGTGTGTGTGTGTGTGTGTTAGGGTTTCCCTGTGTAGCATGTTGATCAGACTGGCCTTGAACTCAGAGATGTGCCTGCCACCTGGGGTTAAAGGCATGCCCCATGCCCCACCACAACCCATTAAAGTTTTGTTTTTTTTTTTAAAGTCATATATATGGAGTACAGAAGAGGGCATCAGATCCCCCAGAGCTGGAGTTAGGGTGGTCATGATCCCTGAGCCCAGCTGGGAACTGAGCTCTGACCCTCTGTAAGAGCAACATACTTTTTAAATTTTATTTTTATGTCATTTGCATTGGTATTTTGTATATACATGTAGATCTTAGGTTACAGACATGTGTGAGCTGTCATGTGGGTGCTGGGAATTGAACCCAGGTCCTCAGGAAGAGCAGCCAGTGCTCTTAACCACTGAGCCCCCAAACAAAACACATTTAACTGCTTAGCCACCCCAACCTCTAGAGTGAGTGCACCCACTTTATGCAATTGTGTAATTTTCATGTAACTATGTCCTGTGTGTGTATATCTAGAATTGTTTTCATATGTTCGTGTAAAATGAAATTTTTTATTGTGTTAACTTATTTTTCTGGCATGTGTACTTAATTATGCATGTGCAGATACTCATGTCCAGATTCCTAAATATGTGTATTCTGGTGATACAGTAAAAAACCTGATAGACATAGAAGTCCTCATGGACATTGAAGATGTTAAACTGAACTAGTTCATTTTTTTTAATTTAAAATTTTATGTGTATGAATGTTTTGGCTACATGTATGTATATGTGCCATGTGTGTACCTGGTACACTCAAAGACTGGAAAAGGGTGTTGTGACCCCTGGAACTAGAGTTACAGGTGGTTGTGAACCTTGGGAATTGAACCTGGGTCCCCTGGAAGGGCAGCCAGGCTTTCATCTCTCTATCCCCCAGCTTCCTTTTGGTTCATTTAATACTAAAATTTTAAGGGAAAAAACATTCCAACTCCAGTAGGCTAAGAACACTTGGCTACATGTTTAGTATGCCAAGTAAATGACAAAAGGACAAAGGGATATTTAAAATTTAAATTAAACAAGAGCTGTGTGCTTATACAATTCTGGTCATCTCCTTGACCCTGTCTCGGTTCTGGCATAAATTCATTTTCAGAGATGGTTATCTTGCTCAAGTTCAGTGTCTCTCAGGGCCAAGACAGAAAGGATGGCTCATCTGTGCTTTAGATAGTACAGTATTCTATGGATATTCTGGACCACACCTGCCTTTTTAAAACAAGTCAACAGAGTTTTCAAGGTCTATATCTTGACCAAGTTTAAAGATACAGCTGTGACTATCAGAAGGGGGGAAGAGGCAATAAAAACCTATGAGACTTACAAAGACATCTAGCGGATATTTTTTTTTAATTATTTTTATTTTATGTGCATTGATATTTTGGCTGCATGTATATCTTTGAGAGGCTGTCACGTTCTCTGGAGTTCAGATAGGTGTGGCTGCCATGTGGGTGCTGTGAATTGAACCTGGGTTGTTCAAAGAGCAGTCAGTGCTTTTAACCACTGAGCCATATTCCAGCCCTATAGTGGATATTCTTAGTGTGTTGTAGCCTAGTAATATATTTGGGACAATTATTCATGTTTTTATTTTTAAACATAAAGTATTTAACATACTATAAGGGAAAGTCAGACTATTCATAGCTATTAGATACCCTATGCATTTTTTCTGTGTTTTATATATAACTACAGGTTTTCATTTAAAATTGTCTCATTAAAAAAGTTTTCTAGTCAGGCATAGTTGCACACATCTTTAATTCCAACACTCAAGGAGGCAGAGGCAGGCGGATCTCTCAGTTGAAGGCCAGCCTGGTCTATATAGTGAGAATCGGTGTCCAACAATTTTGTTTCAGACTCAAGGTTTTTTTTTCTTAAGTGATAAAAGTATAGGTATGAGATTTCTTTTGTCAACGGGAAGGTAAAGAAAAATAATTTTGGATGAGAAAGTACTTTTATAAGGTAATATAAAGATTGGATAAAATAATGATCGAAGATTAATGTATGCTAAAGACTGAAATTAGCTAGTTATAACTAAGTTGATTGAAGCATTATATTACAATCTATTTATAAAGTTGAGACTCTTTTTAAAGGATATGAGCTGGGTGTGGTGGTACAAACCTGTAATCCCAGCACTCAGAGACAGGAGAAACCTTGTGAGTTGGAGGCCAGCCTGGTCTACATAGTGACCTCCAGGACAGCCAGGACTACACAAAGAGAACTATATTAGAACAAAATATAAAGCCTGAATATTTTGCCTGAGTGTGTGTCTGTGTACAGTGAGACCAGAATAAGGTGACTGATCTCATTCTCCTGGAACTGGAGTTATAGATGGTTGTGAAGCTGCCATGTGGGTGCTGGAAACTAAACCCATGTCCTCTGGAAGAGTATCCATTGCACCTAACCACTGACCTCTTCTCCAGACCCAAGTAAGGGTTTCTTTACAAAGAAAAGAAAGGCTTGGAAACAAGAACTTTGTATTTCTCTTTGACTAATGTGACACTTAATGAGAACAAAATAGACTCACGGGCTTTGTGTTTTATGCTTTTCCATGGAAAAACCCTGTGTTTATAGGAGAAATCCAGTTAAGAATCATTCCTACTCAATTACGTAATGAGTAGGAACTCATCTAAGTGGACAAATATTTAAGTCTATTTTAAAATGTGACCTATTAGCCGGGCATTGGTGGTGCATGCCTTTAATCTCAGCATTGGGAGGCAGAGGCAGGTGGATTTCTTGAGTTCAAGGCCAGCTGACAATACAGAGAAACCCTGTCTTGAAAAACAAAACAAAACAACAACAAAAAATATGTGACCTGTTAGGTAAACAACTAATGGTCAAAATTAACTGGAGCTGGCTGTCTTCTAAGGCTTGTCCTTCTGAACACATCCACTAATGCTTCTCAGAAGCCTATGTGCCATCTCTACTAAAGAAAACAACCACAGAGATGGCCCAGCAACTGACAAAAAGGAGTCAGCTCTTCCAGAGGAGGAAGACTACCCCGAACGTTACTCCACTACAGGACCCGAGGTGAACGTCTCTCACAATGCTGATGACAGTTATCTCCAACTCTGCTGACAGCGAGTGCTCCAGGTAACTCAACCTCCCCCCTCCCCTCTCTCTCCTCTCTCCCCTCTCTCCCTTCTCTCCCTTCTCTCTCCTCTCTCGTGGTTTTGAGACAGGGTTTCTCTGTATTGCTTTGGAGCCTGTCCTGGAACTAGCTCTGTAGACCAGGCTGGACTGGAACTCAGAGATCCTCTGTCTCCCAAGTGCTGGGATCAAAGGCATACTCCACCAGTGCCCAGCAACATTTCTCCATTTTTATGTTTCTTAAACCCTCTTATAAAATTAGGCATGTTTGTTTTTCAAGACAGGGTTTCTTTGTGTAATCAACCTGGCTGACCTCAAACTCATATAGATCTGCTTGCCTCTGCCTCTGGAGTGCTGGGACTAAAGACATGCACAACCACTCAGCTGTAATTAGACTTTTTAAATCATTCATGCTATTTAGTATTTCACTTGGCTTATTCGTAAGTGATAAAATAATTTTTGCTTTAATGAAATCACAAATGAGGGGATTGTCTTTTTTTTTTGTTGTTATGTTTTTTTATGACTGGTTGTTTACTCCTTCCTGCCTTAATTAAAATTTCTTTTTATTTAAAAGATTCAAATATTTTCACTGTCTTCATGACAAATACTTTTCTCATCAGTATAATTTGGCTTTAAAATCTTGTTTTGAAATCAACAAAACTTAATTTAAATTTCCTTTTTAAAAAGGCCCTCCAATGTGGAGCCTATCGCTATACAACCAAAGTAAACAAACATTTTCCTATTAAGAAAAAAAATGTAGCTGAGCAAGGAGTGGGGGAGGGTGACCTGGTAGATCTCCAAAAGATTGAGGCCACTCAGGGCTATATGTGTCAAAGTCCAATCAATTAGATAGAAACAGTGATCTAAAAACTATAAAAGGTCCTATCACATGCTCAGATGTTTACAAAGTACCTTGAACCCCATTTACTCTAGTTAGAGACACCCAAAGATGTGGGTTAAACTCTTTGTAACACCTGCACACATTCATGAACAAACACACCAGTTTCTAACAACAGCTTTCACTAAGTTTACCCCTTAAGTGCTGATGCTTCTTGATTAAACCTGTGTCTAAACTGTCGCAAAATACAGTTAGCAAAATCCAAGTATTGTTTAAATTAGTTTCAGCTAATGCAGAGGAAATGGACAGTACTACAGTGACTCCCTTAGAGTCCCAGTTCCATTTCTGCCACTAAAGTAAAAAGGATGCTGTCTGTGAAGAGCATGACTCCCTGTGTCCTACCAGGCCTAGCCCTGCTTCTGTCACAGTTAGGGCGTGCTGAGGAGATCAAGAGCACCCGTACTGTTCTCAGCTGATTTCTTTCTGTTCATTTTGAAACTAAACATGCGATAATGGCAGCAAAATGAAGCAGACCAGGTCAGCATCCACAGGCCAGAGCTGGAGTGTGGACGGTAGATCATCTTTACTAGTCAGCCGCCCCATGTGAGGGTAGAGCTACACCAGCAAGCTGGCCAAAGAACAGCCTAGAATACCAACAACGATAAACACAGGGACATGGCTGCTCTGATTTTTTAAATAGGTAAATTTTGATTATTTAAAATGTTTCCTTCATTGTTGGCATCCTTGCTTATTTTAATATAACGAGCTTACTACATGCCACATGTAAATGTTATCAGAGGCAGTAGGCTCACTGGTGGAGGACTGTCTTCCTCTACAGCCTTGCCAGCTAGTCCTCTCTAAGACTGCCCTGACTATTCCCTTGCCTCATCTACATCAGGTCCTGGAAATGACCTCCTAGCCATTAATTATCCCACATGCACACAATGTCATGCTTAGCCAACAACGAACTGTGAATGGGGATTTCTGGAAGTTAGTGTGTCTCATTAGAACTGTGGTGATATTGCAAGCTAGTTTCAAACCCCAAGGGTCATTCTTTACCCACCTCCATGTCAGATTTAACCACCTGTGACTAAGAGATAAAACTGTTTGGAATGGATTAGTTTAGCAGACCCTAGTTTCTACCACCCCAAAAGCTAAGTGTGTCATCAGACAGAAAACGAGGCCCATGACAGCTTCCCAGCTTCGCTGGACCAGCCTGACATTTCCACCAATGCATTTGAAAAGTGTCTTGATTTGTGATTTTGTTTGTTACTATGAAAAACTTCATGAGACTGGAACCTGCTTCCATATTGGCTCTTGGGGCTGGGGATAGCTCTGTGTTCCTGGGCTGCAGAATAAACTATGTATTATCCCCTAGAAGCAACAGCTATGTTTTATCAGTGAAAACGAGGCTTAGAAGGAAGAGCAGCTTAAAGCCACGCTTTAAGTTTGACAGGGGGTGGGAGGGTGGGGGGGTGGGGGAGGGTGGTGTGTGGATTCATGCAAGGCCTTGGGATTTGAGCCCTGCACTGCAAAACAAAATCAATGAAAGGTAGATGGGAGGGAACATAGGCATGGGAGGGGGACACAACCCCAAAGGGTGGTGCTTCCAGTCAGATCCTCTGGCCTGGCACCATTTTTTGTTTGTTTGTTTGTTTGTTTGTTTGTTTGTTTTCCTATGTCACTTGGTTGTAGCTCTGCTCAGAGCTCCAGGCTCTCAGGGAGCCTGCTCACCTGCCTGCCACTACCTCCCTCCAGCAGCCCTGCTACCTCTACTCACCAGGTATTCACTTTCTGCATCCAAAGCACTAGTAGCTTCGTCCAGGATGAGCACAGGTGGGTTCCTCACTAAGGCCCTCGCCATGGCCACCCGCTGCTTCTGGCCGCCTGACAGCTGGGCTCCCTTTTCCCCGGTCTCTGCACGAAGGAGGCACAAGGTGAGTGAGTTATTAAGAGGCTTCTTTCTCCCTGTCAATTGGGGTACCAGCTGTGCAGACATTTCTGAGGGTTCCCAGCTGGAACCACCCACAGAGGGCAGTTCAGGAAGAGGTGCCACACTGCGAGCAGATTGTCCCCCACGTGCACCAGATAGGCGCCCAAAGTATGACAGTGCACTGAGGTGTTGCTTTTCTGTGGTTAGCAAGGGACAGTCTTCCGGGATGCACACTAGGTAACTCCACTGTGACGACCTGCCCTGACACTCTCTGCTGCACAGGGACCGAGTGTCACCATCTGTGTGCAAGCCAGCCTCAAGGAATGTCCTTACAGATCAGGTCTCTCCCAAAGAGGGCCAGAGGCAGGTGTTGGGTATGATTACAACTCAGGAGGAAAGAAGGGGCAGGGTGGGGTGGGATGGGACAGGTCCTTGCACCGATATGAAAAGTCATTAAGATGTGCTAAGGACAAAAGCCACCAGGTGCATAATAATTAAAGGACTGAGCTTTGTCTATAAAAGGGTAGAATAAAGACGTAAAAGACCGGGTGTGATGGTGTGGTGTTTGGTTGTAATTCCTGCACTCTGCTCTGGGAAACTGGGTAGGCTCAAGGCCAGCCTGGGCCACACAGTAAGAAATATCAGAAAATCCAAGAAAGGGCTGGAAGATGTTGTAGCAGGTCAAGACATTTGCACAAGCTTGCCAGTGAGTTCAGTCTCCGAGTCCCAAAGGAGACTGGAAGGAGAGAAATGTCTCTTGAAAGCTGTCATCACACAAATCTTTAAGTGGCACTAGTAACATTCACACACACATGTTGAGACAGGGTCTCCCTAGGTAGCAATCTCCCTGTATCCCTGTACCAACATACCCAGCTAAATGGACATTTTGTTTCTTAAAAATAAAGATTAAAAAAGCAAAATAAAAAAATAGAGCCAGGCACTCAGTTGAGCCATTGTGCATGCCTTTAATCCCAGCACCTGGGAAACAGGCAGACAGAGCTCTGTGAGTTCAAGGCCAGCTGGTCTACAAAGGGAGTTCCAGAACAGCCAGGACTATTACACAGAAAAACCTGCCTCAAAAAAAACAAGAGGAGCTGGAGCAATGGCTCAGCAGTTGACAGTACTGGCTTCTCCCGTGGACCTGGGTTCAATTCCCAGCACCCACATGGCAGCTCACAGTTGTCTGTAACTCCAAGATCTAACTCCTCACAGACACACATACAAGCAAAATACCAATGCACATAAACTATAATTTTAAAAACCCTAACAAATTGTTACTTTATGTGTGGAATGTTTTGCCTGTGTGTCACATAGCTGGTGCCCTAGAGGCCACAAGGCATTGGATTCCCTGGGACAGAAGTTGCAGACACCTGTGAGCTACTGTGTGGGTACTGAGAATTGAATCCTGGTCCTCTGCAAGAGCAGCGATGTGTTAAGTCGTCTCTCCAGCTCCTTGTTTATTTTTCAGAGAGGGTCTAACACCATGGTCCTGGCTGACTTGGAACTTGCTATGTAGACCAGGCAAGCCTTTAACTCAGATCTATGTGCTACCATGCCCTTTGTAATATGTGATCTTAATCAAAGATCACATGCCACTGAGGCTGACATCCTCATGTTTCTGTGATGTGAATTTCATTCTGATGGGAGGAAGATGAAGTGATGGGCCATGAGTGCATCGATGGGCAGTCCCTACTCAGAGACAAATCACCGTACCTGTGCTGTACCCGTCCTGCAGCTCCATGATGAAGCCGTGGGCATTGGCCTTCTGTGCAGCCTCCACGACCATCTCAAAGGGCACGGTGGGCAGGCCGTAGGAAATGTTGTCTGTGATGGAGCGCGCAAACAGCACGGGCTCCTGGCTTACCAGAGAGATCTATGGAGGGGCATGGAGAGCAAGGTGGCTATGAGAGGCTGGCAATGAACCACCAGCTGTCCCTGGCAGCACCCCTCAGCCCTGCCCCAACCCCACCTGGCTGATGCCAGGAGCCTCAGGTTGGAAACCTGATACTGGCTGCAATCAGTTTCCTCTTCCTTCCTAGACGGGGCCTTTGGTCCCCAGACCCTCCTAGACCTCCTAGAATGACAACCTGGAAGCAGCAGGTCGTGTTGCTCTGAGCTAAGCCAAGTTCCCCCTGACTACGGGGCCAGGTGAGGGTGCTGGGGAGTAATGTAGCTCTGTGACTTTTCCAGGTGAGGGTACAAGAGGCCACAGCAGACTTCCCTGGCAGTTGTCCTAATTCTACTCAGAACCCACTCCTTTTGAAACAAGGTCTTACTCTGGCATCCAGGCTGGCCTTGAACTCCTGAGAGCCCTCCTGTCTGAGCCTCCAGCATCCACAGAAGACTCACCTCTCCCTTCTAAGGGAGGGGTTCAAAGACAGTGGGGCCTGTGACCTGAGTTAAGACTCTGACTCACAAAAAGAACAGGAGGGGTTGGTGGGATGGCCCAGTGAGTGAGGGTCCTGCCACCAAGCCTGAGGATCTGAGTTCAATCCCTAGGACCCATCTAGAGGAAGAGAATCCACTCCCACTAGTTTTCCTAATCACCACTTGTATAGTGTGGTCATGCGTGCATCCTCCAACACATACAACATAAACAATAGGGAGCACATTGTCAAACTGTGAAGTGAGTGGCTGAAAACAACTTGGCTGCCCATTAAGCTGGAGATTATAGGCAATTGATGTAATACATTTTTTTGGTTTGTTTTTATTGTATCTGTGTCTTTGTTTTGTTTTTTGAGACAGTTTTTCTGTGTAGCTTTGGAGCCTGTCCTGGAACTCATAGATCAGGCTGGCCTCAAACTCACCTGCCTCTCTGCCTCCTGAGTGCTGGGATTAAAGGCAGGCACCACCACTGCCCAGTTTATTTGTGCCTTTAAATACTGACACCTTTACATAAAGATAGGAAATAAATTGGCAAGTAATTCACTGAACAACCCTGAGCTAGAACTGGAAAGGGGAGGTGGGAACTCTCGTGTCTTCATTATAAAATGCACTAAAGGGCTGGAGACGGGGTATCCCAGTGGTTAAGGAGCTTGCTGCACAGACTGGGGTACCCGTAGTGGTGCTGGGTGGGCAGGAGGCCTACCTGTAACTCCAGCTTCAGAAGGCAGAGGGCAGATCCCTAGAGCTGCTTAATGAGATTAGCTGCATCAGTGAGCTCTGGGTTTGACTGAGAGATCCTGCTTCGAATTATGAGGTAAAAGACTGACCTAGGGTGATTCTAGAAATCCACGTGCACCCTCACACATGTGCATGCACATCTACAAACATGTATGCCACACATGCAAACATGCATACACACACAAACATGCACACGAAGATGAAAAAAAATCACAACATCATGGCTATAGTATGGCACTTGGCAGTTGTGCTTTCGATAATTAGAAAAGCATAAAGAAGACAGCACTCTCCAAGGAAGACCAGGTGACTAATCAGCTTATAATGGGGCGTGAAGTTTTTATGCATCAGGACGTGAGAAAGCTCACAAAGAGCTGCACATTCACCACTTAGCAGAGCTAGGACTGATACCGTCAGGGGGTCTGAGCCACTCAGAGGAACTGCAGCCCAGAGTGTCACATACTGGGACACTGCCCACCTGCCACCCATCTCTGCTTACATACGTTTAATGCAGCGAGACTTCGTGGCCTGTGGTTCCTGCTACATAGAGACTAGAGCTCAGCTAGCTCAGTGGTAGATCAGTTATCTAACATGAGGCCCTGGATTCTAGCCCCATTAATGCATACATGTATATTTGAGCACGTTTGCTCATGCATGTGCGTGCATGTATACATGCACACACATCCTGCTGGGAAGGGCTCTCCTGGACAAGTGGTGGTATCTAGTACACAGTCTGAACACCTGTTTATGTCAGCCCGGGATCAACTTTTCCCTTCTTTTAAAGAAAATTTTAAATTACATTTATTTAGTGTGTGTGGTACATGTACATGTATGTGTGCATATGTGTGTGGTATGTGTGCAGAGGCTGATGTTAGGAATCTCCCTTTACTGCTGTCCCCCCATTCACTGAAGTAGCCGTTCTCCACTGAACCCTGAGCCTGTCCATGTGGTTGGTCTCAATACAATAGCGGGCTGGCTCTGCCATCTGAGGCTGGAAATTACAGGCAGGCTGCCACATCCACTCAACATTTACATAGGTTCTGGGGATTCCAGCTCTGTTCTTCACACTTGTACAGTAAGGAGTTTTTGTTATTGTTTTATGACAGGGTTTCTCTGTGCAGCCCCGACTGTCCTGGAGCTTGTTCTGTAGACCAGGTTGGCCTCAAACTCACAGAGATCCTCCAGCCTCTGCCTCCTGAATGCTGGGACTGCCACCAGTCCTGGCTTCCTTGTCCCTTTTATTTGAAAAGCAAAACAGTGATCCCAGTCATCTACCATGACACAAGGGCACACCCCACCCCCACCCCACTCCATTGCTATACTCTTGTGATGTTTAAAAAATAAAGTAAAAGTAAAGTGACCTAAATTCCTGTCAGCGAGAGGTGTGGACAGATGGACAGTCAGCGATTCTAACAGTGAGTGTCCCTCAACACTGAAAAACTCAGCACAGCAAGGCTACTCTCAGGATGGCTGTCAGGCAGAAGGGCAGACACAGATAGCCCTCTGCATCCTCAGGGGATGGGACCAGGACACACTCAGATCCCAAACCCATGCTGCCCGTGTGCACAGAGCCCGCATATGGCATACCATGTGTTCTCAGCCCCCTCTAGACTCTGAGTACAATGTCCACACTCAGTGAACAGCTGCTATTCTACACTGTTTTGGGGAATAAGTAAATAGCGAGAAAAACATCTGGGTTGGTTGTGGTGACAGACAGACATAATCCTAGCACTCAGGAGCCTGACGAAGGAGGACTGCCAAGAGTTTGAAGCCCTCCTGGGCTACATGAAAGAAAGAGCCTTTCTCAAGAAGCCAAAAGAAGGGCTGGTAATGGCTTGGCAGGTAAAGGTTCTTGCTGCTAAGTCTGATGCCCCGAGTTCCATCTCCAGGACCCACATGGTAGAGGGAAAGGGAGAACCAACTGCTGAAAGTTATCTCACCTCTGCATGGCAAGCATGAACACACATACACAAACGTTAAAAACAAACAAACAAAAACCCTCAAAAGCCATTATACACAGGGAAGAGAGGCCGTGGTCCTGAAAGCAAATAAAATTCATTGTGATAAAATTGTGATAAAATTCATTGTGTCATTAAAAAAGACGACGACGTGAGTAGTATCGGGAGCAAGATAGGGTGATGAGGGTGAATATTGCCAAACTGTTCCATACAAACGACCCTTAATAAGTCCATTACTGTACAGTGGATGTCTGCTGATGGAGACATTACACAAGAAGGAATGAAGGTCTGTTCATGCCCAGCACTTCAGTGGCTGGCTGCACCTGCAGGTGCAGAGCCACGAGAACAGGGGGGACCTCGTGCACTTTGACTCTGCCTGGAGGAAACTCAAGCTGGGGGAGGAAGGGGCATGCAGTCTGGGTATGTCCAGAGGAGGTGAAATTAATGCCAAACAAAGAAATGGCTGTCACATGGTCCAGTGACGCTTTACCCCTAGGGGAGAAGAATGCCAGAACGCTCTACGTGGCGAGGTCCCATCAGTGGCGGTTTTTAAGTTGTACCCTTCTCTGTCGGTGTCATGGCTCACAGGAAGGGAAGGTAGGAGGACAGGGCAAGTGGCACTCACCACACGGTGCAGGTACTTGTGGTCATAGGCGCCAATGGGCTTGCCATCCAGCAGCACTCGGCCGCCCTGTAGCGGGTAGAAGTTCTCTAGGATGTTCACACAGGAGCTCTTCCCGCTGCCTGAGGGTCCCACCAGGGCTGTCACCTTGCCTGGGGACAGGCTGAAGGACACATTCTGCAAGGACACAAAATGTTCAGGTCTCACAAGCAGCAGGGCATCCCCAGCCCACCCCATGGCCTCTGCCGCAGCTGGCGCTGCTGGCCAGCACCTGACAGGTCTTCCTAGGATACCAGGCCTGGGGCTGTTTGATCTTACTTTTTTCTGAGGTACTGGGGATTGAACCCAGAGCCTTATGCATACTAACCAAAGGCCCAGTCACTGAGTTACATCCCCATACTAAGGCCCAGGGAAGTCTAGTCTAGAACTTACTATGTAGCCTAGGCAAGCCTTGAACTAGTGGCAATCCTCCTGCTGCAGACTCCCAAAGGTAGAATTAATTATAGCCCAGCTCTCTATTCACTGACGGGCCTGGTACTCATTGCTCTGCAGCCCACTTGAACTTGTGGTGCCCCTGCCCTGGCCTCCAGTAGCTGGAGTGACAAGCCCAAGCCCCCAGGCCTGGCTCAGTAGCTCCTTATATTTGCAGTCTCCTTTGTCTGGCATGTGTTTTGCAGAGACACCTATTCAGCTCCTGCTTCTTGAACAGGTCTCGCTCACCTCTGAGGAGAAGCCCCTCTTGGCTATTAGTACCTCTCCCCTCGGCAGAACCCCCCATCCTTCATTTCCTTGCCAGGGGTGTATGCAAATTAAGGGTTGTATTTACATGATTGCAGCCTATCTCTAGGCCCACCCCTCTGGCGTCTGGTTAAGGCACTAAAGAACTCTCCCACCCACACCTACAACGCAATCCTTTTCTGGCACTGGGATGAAAGCCTGCTAGGCAGGTACTCTGCTTGAGCTGTGTCCAGCCCTCTCTAACTGGTCTCCTTGAGGCTCAGTTAAGGGCAGGCTTCCTTAGTGGAGCCCAGGGCCTGGCCTTACTTGCACATACAACCAAGAGGTGGGAAGGATGGTTCTGGCACACCTCGAGCTGCTCTTACCTGTAGGACCTGTGTGTGAGGCCGAGTGCGGTAGGTGAAGGTTACGTTCTCAAAGTCCACCCGGCCCTCCAGGTGGTCAGGGGCCAAGCTCCCATCATGCACCATGGTTGGCTGTCGGTCAATGAACTCGAACACCTTCTCAGCAGCTCCCACTCCCTGCATCAGGCCACTGTAGACGGAGCCCACGGACTGCAAGGAAGACACACACCCCTGACACTGACACCCACCAGTGATGGGCTGTGGAGAGTCACAGGACAGCTGCGGCTTTCAGGGAGATGCAGGGGCCCCAGAAGCCACCTGCTGGTGCAGCATACGGTGATCATGAAAAAATGAGGTGGCAGGAGAAAGTGATGCTGACTCTACTGCCGCCCTGCACCAGCCTGGCAACTGTTTTTCCAGGGCCTTATGCAGCCCAGGCTGGTTGAAGATGCTCCTTTGACAGGATTTTACAATTTGACCAGGCTGTCCTGAGACTCACAAGAGATCCACCTGCCTCTGCTGCTGGAGTTGAAGGTGTGTCCCACCATGTCCAGGCGTTGGGGAGGGGAAGACAGTCCACAAAGGGATAGTCATGGTGTGGCCAGCCTGGGCTCCCACCTCTGGCAATAGCAGAGAGTCTGTGAGAGAACGCAGCTGCAGTGCTGAGTTGATGCCCAAGCTGCCGGCTGTTAGTCCCCCCACCTCTCCGTGCTGTGGTGGAGGCCTGCACCAGCAAGCCCCCTTGATACAGTGCTGAGGGAGGGAGCCACATGCTCCACCCTGACTGAATTGTTAAATGGGTCTTATTGAAGACTATACAATCTCTCTGGCTACACATGTACCCAGTATAAGCATGCACCCTAATCCCTAATTGTAGCTCTCTTTACTGAGTGCTTTTAAGCAATGAGGTCCTGTCTCCCTGAAGCACAGAGAATGCACGTATTTTGCTGATCTCACACAGCAGGAAGTGGCGGCAGAGTGTGAGCGAGGATGCCTGCCTGGCTTCTGTGTTCAGCCCCTTAGATGTTGTAATAGTGTCCACCTTAGGGACATGAGTGAACACCAACAGAGCACATAGTTGCCCTGAAGCATACGGTACACACTCGCTATGCCCGTGTGTTCCAACAGCGACACCACGTGTCCTGGTTCAGAGCTTGTCTCTCTGGCATCGTTATTCCAGAAGCATCATATCTGAGTTCCTGAGATGGGTCTGAAGCAATCTTGCATGCACTCAGTCTATTTGGCTAAAAACACTCCCTGTCCAACATAATCCAAACCTGTGTCACCCGCACACCCTTGTCCCTCCCCCAGCCCCTCACCTCCATGCAGTCTCCCAGGACAAACTCGTAGATGATGAAGGCGATGAGGTTGCCGCTGCTCATCTGCCCTGAGATGACGAGGTGGCCTCCATAGTAGAGGATGCTGACCTGGACCACCAGGAGTGTGAGCTGCATAGAGGAGGGTCTTGGGTTATTCTCCCAGGCCTTAGCCAGCTCAGGGACCTGCCCTCTATTGTGTTCCCGCCCTGTGAGTTGGACCAGGGGAACAGGAGAGGAGATTCTTTTGGAACTTAAGTCACTGAGCTTGGTGACAAGTGTCCTTTCCCACTGAGCCATCTCACTGGGTGCTGGCAGGCAGCCTTAAGGGCTCTGCATATTCTACCACAAACTGAAAACTTCATTGCACCATCTGTCACTCAACTCCCTTACAAAGGCCCCTAGCTGGAGCGGGCTGTGGGCTTGGCAGCAGAACAAGGCTTTCTTTGTAAGGCCCTGGCTAGCTACCCTCAAGTTCCTCTGCTGAGCCATGTAAGACTATTAGTCTTCACTGTAAAGAACATGGATCAGAGAGGTTGGTTCACCAACTAAGGTCACACAGCAGCCAGGCAGAACAGAACAGTGAGGATTTTGTTCCCTTAACTAGGTTCCTGAAGAAGGGCAGTGTCTTGGAGACCTCCTGCTGTGGTCTTGAGAGAGGGAAGGTCTGAGAGATGAAACAAGTCACAACTTCCCAGAATTCCCAACAGTCCTTCCCCACCCCAGGGGCTAGACAAGTGTCCTCCTGCACAACAGAAAGGGCCCCACTGTGGAAGGACTGGAGGGCTCAGCAGCTGGCTGGACACTTGTCCATTCTCCTCCGCCTGGCTGGCATCTTTAGGGGGAGGGGGAGTGTCTCAGGTAATGCCTCCTGGCTCCCTTGTACCCCTCCAGCTACTTCCTCCCACAAAACTACACTTCCTGCCCCCACCACTCCCAGGCCAGCCTAGCTCCCACTTCCCAGGCTACTGGCACAGGGACAAACCAAGTTCTCTAGGGAGGGACTGAGGCCTAGGCTGGGCCATAGCTAGTCTGGGGAGGCAAGCTCCTACCTACCCTGCCACCTTGCAGAGATGGGGACAGAGGCGTGGCCTTTCCAGGAAAGACTCTCAGATGACTTGACACCCATATGTGGGGACCTGGACTGTTGCTCGAACAAGGGTTCCCTATCTGGATGCCCATCCCCCTGCCCCTGGCATCTGACCGCACGTACCCCACTGCCCCAGACATAGGACATGTAGGCTGCTGCCTCCTTCCTGTTCAGCTTGTACACCTGCTGCAGCTTGCGAAGGAACACCTCCGCTTCCTCATCCTCATTGGCAAAGCTGCGAACTGTCTTCATGGCACTGATGGTCTCCTCGGCTGTGGTGCTGGCTCTGGCCAGGGCACTCTGGACCTCCTTGGAGAGCCTCTGTGGACAGGAATGGGCAGGACAGCCTCACTACCCTCCTGGACCCACCTCCATCCCACCCTGCTCACCCCAACCCCACTTCCTTCTAAATGATAGCACATTTAGGAACAAGGGAACAGACCCCAGTGGCGGACTTGGGGTGCAGGCCAACTTCTGAGCGCTGGGTGACTATTTTTTTAATTTTAGATTTATTTTTATGTACATTGGGGTTTTGCCTGCATGTTTGTCTTATGAGGATACCAGATTCCCTAGAACTGGAGATATAGACAGTTGTGAGATGCATATGGGTGCTGGGAATTGAACCTGGGTCCTTTGGAAGAGCAGTCAGTGCTCTTAACCGCTGAGCCATCTCTGCAGCCCCTGGGTGATTCTGAAGTCACCCATAGTGCCTCAAGGAGAACATTGACTCCAGTTTGGGGTAAATCTTCCAGAAAAGGAGCTTCCACACCTGGTCCTGTGCTGCCTACGAACAGTCAGATTGTATACAACTCAAGAAACAGCTAGTGCTAGGAGGCGGTGTTTATTATCAGCACGAACTAGGTGAGGGTGAGGCCCTAGACATGTGCACTGTCAACACCACAAGCTGGGGAGGGCAAGCAGCTGTTTTGCTCTGACCACAGTGGTTAACACAGCAGCTGCCTAAATTAGCAGGGCAGCAGTGCTGTCCCACAGGGCAGGATGGGATGGGGCTCTAGCTGGTTCCATGATCTGAACCACAGGGCAGGATGGGATGGGGCTCTAGCTGGTTCCATGATCTGAATATCACACTTGGTCACAGGGAGCAGGCAAGGCACACCCACCTGGGGGGAACCAGGTGGGGCCCTGAGCCATGTCTGGTTCTGTTTTGTTTTTTGTTTTAATCTTTAATTATTGTGGTGGGGCACGGGCACAAACCTCCTGGCATGGATGTGGTCAGTTTCATGGGATTGATTGTGTCCTTGCACTTGCTGGGTTCTGGGGACTGAACTCAGGTCACCAGGATTGCATAGCAAGTGCTTTTACCATCAGAGCCCCCTAGCAGCCCCAGGAAAATCTGGCTGCAGGTGGTGTGTGTGGTTTGTAGGGACGGTAGACCCCAAAGGAATTTCTTCAAGGACCCACTTGGAGGTGTGGCATGAGGTGGGTAGAGACAGAGGCCAGAAATACTGCAGGAAGGTGGGAGCAGGAGCAGAGGCAGGGAAGGGAGCCTCCAGCCCAACCTTTTACTTTTACCCCCAGTGAGGGCCTTTTCCAAGGCTGCAGGTTGAAGGAAATATGTTCACAGAGGGGAGAGTTCCAGAGCTGGGAACAGAGACCCACCTAGGGTGGCTGGAAGCTCCTGCTCTCAAGTCCCCTCCCCAGTGGTGCCTGAGCCTGTCATGGGGCCCACACCCGCATGTCTGAACTCAGCTCTGGGGCTCCCACAAATCCAGGAGGCCAGGGAGAATGAGCCCAGTTAGCAGGCAGTGACTTCAGACTGCCTCATACCAGATCACAAGCAAGGCTCGTTACCATCCCCTTGAAACCCAGCCAGCGCCAACCTGTGCCCTCATCCTGTCACTTCCCTGTCTCCCATCACCTACCCAGCAGCCACCTGGTGGTCTCTCAGACACACAGGCACATTCCTGCCACACAGCCTTGGTGTGTGCTGTGCCCTCCACTCAGAACACACAGTCCTGAGACAGGGTCTGCTTTCCTCAGGTCCCAGCAGCCACCCCGCTCTCACAGCTGTCTAGCGTGCTTTGCTTTGTAGTGGCAGTCCTCAGGCATAAGTGCTGGGATTACAGCTGGAAGCCACCGTGCTTGGCTGATACCATGATACCAGTGCTGCTAGTACCATGCCTGAGGCCAGCTGTCACTTGACATGAGCCCTGAAGGTGGGGCCTATTTCACTGCTTCCCATTGTTGGAAACAGGTGCTCACGCAATATCCAATGAGCAAACGAAGAAATGAATGAACACATACTGCCTTCGGACAGCGTGGTCTAGCCCCTTAGGCTCCTGAAGCAGACACAGGCACTGCCTGGGAACTGATGGCTCCTACCTTGTAGTACTTGCCGTAGATGTTGGACACCATCATGATGATTGGGAAGCCCATGAAGGTGACCAGGGAAAGCTGCCAGGACAGGCTGAACATGAAGACCACCACACCTGTGACCTTGACTGTGTTCCTCAAGAAGATGTTGATGTTCTGAGAGACCAGGTCGCTGACCATGGTGGTATCAGAGGTGAGGCGGGAGATGAGGTCCCCTGGAACACAGGCAGCTCAGCCCTCTGTGGCAAGGATGCCCAGAGCTGCCAGGGTGGGCACAGGGGACGCTAAGGAGCTTCTGAGACAGATAGTGTGAGTCAGACCTTTCCCACCATGCCTTATGGGAATGATGGGGGCACTTCTGGAAGGCTGGGCAGCCAGCCCCAGCCCCTAGTACCATTTTTTCTCTGTTTTGTTTGAGGCCAGGTCTCAAGTAGCCCAGGCTGGCCTTGACAGGATCACAGGTGTGTGCCCACCACACACAGTTGCAGCATCTTGCCTGCCCACTGAGTGGAAACAGCAGCTGAATGTCAGCTGGGGAAGGGCCACCTTGGTACCATACATTTAGTCACCACAGCTAGATTTTAAACTTATTTCTGCCAGCAGTCACTGGCAGAGTGGACATACCCCCCGCCCACACACACCTTAGAAATAGCCACCTGAGCTTGGAGAGGAACACACTGCAGGTGTCTCACACAATGTGGGGTACTGTCGCTTTGCAACAGCCATCAGGTGTGGTTACTACATAGGGGAACAGGCCCTGAAGGTGAGGTGTGGGGCAGGCCTGGGCTGGTCCAGTGCCTAAGACCATGGTGGACTTTTGTTCCTCTCCCTGCTTAGGCTTCCCCCATCACTCAGTCCACAGGGACTGGGCCTCTGCAAGCCACTCAAAAACTGGATCCTGGGGTTTTTACAAGGCAATGAGAGGCCTTGCCCACTGCAGAGACCTCAAGTGGCCTGGCCAGGGTCCTGTGGTAGCCACAGCTCAACCCCAAACCTCCCCAGACAACTTAGCACTCCAGAGCTCCACCCTGAACTGGACCAGATGAAGGGCCAGCAGGGCAAACCATGCTGCTGTTGGGCCCCACAAAGAAGCTAGCTCACCCTGGACACCCAAAGTCCCCAGGAGGGACCAACCTGTACGGTTTTCATCAAAGAAGCTCGTCTCCTGCGACACCAAAGAGCGGAAAAGACAGTTCCGGAGGCGAATGTTCAGTCTGGCAAATACGAGTGTGAAAATGCCACCCCGAATACCTGCGGCCAATGAGCTGATTGCAGATGAGAGACGGTATAGCCGGTGTCCTTCCGGCAGGCAGCAGCCACCACCCCAAACCCCCCCCCCAAAGGAGAGAGGACAGGCAGGCAACTCTGTAGGGATGACCCCCTCTCTTCCCAGGAAGTCCCTCAGCAAGGGTGAGGGACTCAACACCGTCAGCCAGACCTTTCTAGAACAGTTTAGGAAGCTAGTCCTTTGGGCTGCATGTTCACAAACCAGACAGGAAGGGGCTGGAGCCCTTTTCAGAGACAAGAGAGTGTGGCTCTAAGATGTGGCCCAACCCAAGGGTTCAAAGCCAGGTTGCCATGGTACTGGATTGATGCTGGGCTGCATCTTCCCCCCTCCTGCCCTCCAGCCCTCCTGCCCACTCTCCTGCAGATGTGCCCTGTATGGGCTGGGTGGCTACCTGCCAATGGCCAGCAGGCAAACGACAACAACAGCCGTGCTGAACTGGTCCATGCTCTTCTGGATCACAATGCTGTCGATGGCCCGGCCTGTGTAGTAGGGCAGGAAGGTCTCACCTGGGGGAGACAGGACAGGCTCAGGAGGAGCCACAGATTCTCTCCCAACCTGTGGTCTATTCTGCCAGCCTGCTTGCCCCTGCAGTAAACTTGATGGGACTTAATCACCATGGAAACCTCTGGGCATGGCTGTAAGGGAGTTACAAGACAGGATTAACTGAGGTGGGAAGATATACCATAAATGTGAGCTCCAGTTAACCACAGGCTGGGGTCCCTGACAGAATAAAATGGAAAGAAGATGCTGAGCCCCACCATTCATCTCCGCTTCCAGGCTGTGGATGTCTAGTGACCAGCGGCCTCATGTGCCTGGGCCGTGATTTCCCCAGAGAAGAAAACTAATGCACCTCCCTACAGAGAAACACTGTCATGCATCTACATGGCCTGGGCTGACATCAATGACGCTTGGGCCTGTCATAGGTCCTGCCGTCACCCATTGCACACAAGCTGTACAGCTCATCATCAGCTGAGGGATGCCAAGGTGATTTCATTGGTCTGGGTGTACACACAGTCCACCTTCCAGAACCAGGAAGCCCTTGCCATTCTGCCCCAGGCTGTGCTGGCCCCACCCCTCTGAGGGGTGGAGCTCTGTAGCTGGCAAGGTGATTCCTTACCCACAGGCTTCCTGGATCTTCACCCAGCTGATCCAAGTCGGTCACAGAGCAAGAAAGAAGACAGCTGAGATTCAGCCCAAGTTCATACATGTTAAAGACCACATACTGGGGGTGAGGCTTTAAGAGGCGTTTTCGTTCAGCTGGTATGAGCCTCTTGAAGCCCTGCCCTTCCTTTCCTGCCGTTGCCCTGAGGGACACAGTTCCTCTTCTCCAAGGACACAGCCACACTCACCTTGGACACAGGCAGCAACCCTCACCAGACACCAAACCCGGCACCACCTTTGAATTTTAGCAGTGGGGATGGAGCTAAGCCCTGACCCTGACCACCCCAGCCCATAAGAGCCCAGGAGAGTTAAAACGCCTGCCTCCCAAGAATCTGGGATACCCACTCTCACAAAAATGGTGAATACAGAGCATAGCCCCTCAAGAGTGGGTTCCTGATTCCTCTGGGTGTCCTCACTGCAGCTCTTGGCACAGACTGAGCCAGGCTTGAGCCTGGACATAAGGGAGGCTCTTACAGAGCTGCATGCGCCCTGGCCTTCTATGGGGCTCTGGCGCCCTCTGCTGGATGTGAAGCAGGGGCCTCAAGGAGGCCAGCTGGGCTGGATTTTACCTGAGCTGCTATTCTGCCTGTTTACCCACAGGGAAGAAACATCAGTGAGCTCTGATGATGGCGAGCTGGGTGGCCTTGAGTATTGTAGGCACACTGCAAAGCCTTCTGAGTAAGCACCACGAACACTCTAAATTTCCCAAATCGGACTGCTGTTGCTCTCAAGCCCCACCCTGCTCCAAGTCACCCATCTCGCTGCTTTCCACTTTTGAATCCATTCATATTTTTGCCCTCTCAACTCTGCATCGTCTGTTTACCCCCAGCTCATCCAGGGCAAGAACCACGGCCCTTGCAATGGCTCATGGCAACCTGTGCAGGAAGACACAGACTTCTGCTACCCCTCTCTCACTCTGCTCCAGCCTCAACAGCCTTGTTAACAACTAGGCACCTTCTGCACAATGACCCCTCTGCCTAGAAGACATCTTACCTCAGACATCTGTTCCCTTATCTCCTCCAAGTCCCAAATGTCACCCGGTGTTCTTATGGCTTTGGTATTTTTGTTCTTGCTATTTGTGGAAATGACTTCTTTCCACAGAGGAGGTGACTGGAGCTTACATCACTCATCGCTTGCCCACATTTCTATACAGTTGAGATGCCAAGAAACTCAATGAAAGAATCCTGGTTTACAGTGATTGCGAGCTGAGGCAGGAGGATTAGAAGTTGAGGGTCAGCATCGGTTACATAAGACCCTGTCTCAAAAAGCAAAAATAAGCAGGTATGGTATAACACGTGCCTATAATCTCCACTTGGGAGGTGGCAGCAGAGATCAGGAGTTCAAGGCCGGCCCAGGTCACATAAGGTCCTGTCTGAAAACAATAAATTAACAAGAGCTAAGAGTTGGTAGAAGGCTTGTTCTGCAAGCCTGAGAATCTGAGTTTGGACCCTGGCACACACATAAACAGCTGAGCATGGGGGCATATGCCTGGAACTCCAGTGCTGAGGAGGCAGAGGCAGACTGACCCTGGAAGCTCACTGGCCGGCCAGCCAGCTGGATCGGTGAACTCCAGGTTCAGTGAGGGACCCTGCCTCAAAAGCTAAGGCGGAGGGCGACTGAGGAAGACAGCTGGCACCGACTCCTGGCCTCCACATGCACCCACACAGGTGCCACAGACTCAAAGAACACAAACTGGAAAACACAGGAAAGAACCCTGGGCTGGCGAGGTGGCTCTGTGGGGAACACTTGTGTCTGATCCTGGGACCTACATAGTGGGAGGAGAAAACGGACTCTCTTAGGTGGTCTTCTGAACTCCACAGCCCCTCCCCCAAATAAGTAAATAAGTGATTTGAAAACAAAAAACAAAAAACTGGGAGGTGGTGGCTCACGCCTTTAATCCCAGCACTGGGGAGGCAGAGGCAGGTGGATCTCTGAGTTTGAAGCCAGCCTGATCTACATAGTTAGTTCCAGGACAGCCAGAGTGACAGAGAGAAACCCTATTTCAAAACAACAACCCCCCACCCTTTCAGGACATCCAGAGATATGTAGGGAGATCATGACTCAAAAAATAAAATTTTAAAAGGAATCTTGACAAAGACACTGTTGATGCCTGGTGTGGTGGTACATGCCTTTAGTCACAGCACTGAGAGGCAGAGGCAGATGGATCTCTTTCTGTGAGTTCAAGGTCAGCCTGGTCTACAGAGAGAGTTCTAAGACAGCTAGGGTTACACAGTGAGAACCTGTCTCAGAAAGATAAAACAGAGAGGCTGGGGTGCACTGAAACATGTCCCCACTCGGTGGCTGGTGCTTTTTCTTTTTAGGTCGTGAGGGGACAGAAGAAAGGGGTGGGCACAGATCAACACTTGTGGACTGGATAGACTCACACTCATGGCCCTGACATTTACTCTGCGTCTACACCAGGTGCCCTCTCCGTCTCACTTAACTCATATAAGCACCTCATCCTATTACAGGGTGAGAAACTGAGGCTCAGCTTGCCCAGAGTCAGTACTGTCTGGCCTGATATGACCCTGATATGACCCTCAGTGGCACTTTAGGACAGCTGTACCCCCTGGGCATGCCACTGTAGGCATAGGGACA
>JANBXA010000044.1:23670000-23832500 GCA_030556225.1 Cricetiscus sungorus | reverse complement strand
ATTTCCTGCTTGCCTCATTCAGATCATTATTCTGTCTTCCCTGGTGTTTGCATAGATAATCTCTCTCTCTCTCTCTCTCTCTCTCTCTCTCTCTCTCTCTCTCTCTCTCTCTCTCTCTCTCACACACACACACACACACACACACACACACACACACCTACACGCACCTGCCTCAGCCTTCTGAGGATCTGGGATGACAAGCCTGTCCCACTGACACACTGTCTTATAACAACCTCTGTCCTCTTAGACTCGCCTACCTTAGTGGTCTCACTGTACGAAAATCACCTCTTTAAGACCCTGTCTTCAGATGTTTCCTCACTGGGGACTAGGAGCTTCACGGATTTAGGAGGACGCAGCTGAACACTCTCATTTCCATAAAGTCTGTGGGTCTCCTTCCATGTCTAGCTTTGCCGGAGGGACCAGCATGTTCTCCAGCTGAGTGGCTGAAAGGGCATGGCTGGGACCTGCCCTGGCTTGTCCTCTCCCCCTGCTGGCAGGTTCACAGCCTGAGAAAGAACCTCTATCTGGATCTGTCCTCCCAGGAGCCCCTCCTTGCCACCTTGTCACTGGTCTGACTGGACAACTGCAGCAGTCCCTGAGCCTCTGCAGTGGGCCAGGTGGCCATACTGAGCTTCTTCAGCTGCCTATGTTGAGTCCTCTCCTGATCCCATTTTCCAGCTGGGAAAACCAAGGCCTGAAGGTACAGCATGAGTCAGAATGTAGCTTCCCAGGCAGCTGGTGTCATCAAAAGCTGTTCTGCTGCCTGCCTGCTTCTCCTCCCCTCCCTTCCCTTCTTTCTTGCGTTCTTTTCCTTTTTGTTTGTTTGTTTTTTTTTTTTTTTTTTTTTTTTTTTGCTTTGTTTGTTGTTGTTATTTGGTTGGTTGGTTTCTTGAAGCAGGGTCTCCCTATGCAAATTCTTTCCTGGAACTCTTTTATGTAAATGTAGACCAGGCTAGCTTCTAACTCACAGAGATCTGCCTGCGTCTGCCCCCTGAGTACTGGGATTAAAGGTGCATACCACCTTGCTTGCTTTTCATGTTTTTTTCTAAGATTAATTTTAGTAAAAAGTGTGTGTGCGTGCGTGTGCAAACACAGAGAACAGAGGAAGACATCAGATCTCCATAGAACTGGAGTTACAGGCAGTTTTAAACTGTCCTGTTTATGTGGTGCTGGAGATGTCCACTTACATCTTCAGTCATGGTTTCATGTTTAATGCTAGGTGTATATAATATCACTCCTGGTTAGGGTTAATACTGTTGTGATGAGACACCACCGCCAAAGTAGCTAGGGAGAAAAGTGTTTATTTGGCTTATACATCCAATGGTTGTCAATGAAGGAAGTCAGGACAGGAACTCAAGCAGGGCAGGAACCTGGAGGCAGGAGCTGATGCAGGAGACATGGAAGGGTGCTGCTTACTGGCTTGCATCTCCCCATGGCATGCTTAGCGTTCTTATAGCACCAGGACCACCAGCCCAGGGATGGCATCATCCACAGTGGGCTGGGCCCTCCTTCATCAGTCACCAGTTAAGAAAATGCCTTACAGGCTTGCCTACAACCTGGTCTTATGGAGCATTTCTTCACCGAGACTCTCTCCTCCCTGATGACACTAGCATGTGTCAGATTGACAGGAAACTAGCCAGCAAACTCACTTACTCAAAAGAAACTAAGGAAATCAAGCAGTAAGTAGCATGATTTTCTGGTTCCTCGGTCAGCTGGGTGTTCTGATTCTCCTTGAAAGCTAATGAAATTCTCAGAGGCCACAGACAGAGAGAGCATGAACCTTGTCTCAGATTTCAGAGTTGGTCCCCCGGAGAGCCAGCTGTCCTGGGAAGCATCTTGAGGGCAGAAACTCCCAGGCAGAGGAGGCAGGTATGATGACCAAGAGCCACCCATCCCCACCCTAAGTGTTGGCCCTGTGTATAGAGGAGGGGCCTTCCATATTCTACGTGGCAGTGGGCCAGCTATCAACTCTTGTTCACTGCTTGGCTATAGACTGCCCATGAGGCAGCTCCTGGTTTTCCTGTTGATGTCCTCTTCCAAGCTCACACTTCAGTGCTTGACTGGATTGGGAGAGACTGTAGCTCGGGTTTCTTACTGTCTTCTCTTCCCTGCAGTTGCTGTCCAGGCTGACTGAGCGCTTCGTGCAGGGAGTGGACATGTTTGTGGAGACATTATGGAAAGTTTGGATGGAGCTCTTAGAAGTCCTTGGACTTGACGGTAGGTATGGGGATGATCATGCAAGGGTGTGGTGTGTTTTGTTTTGGGGTGTAGTCTCACTATGTAGTAAATCTCCATGCCCCCAGGAACTGAGGGTATGTATGTGAGAGTGTTAGGGGATGGAGCATCACAGGTATGAAGGAGCATTTTACCTTTAATAGCTGAATGTGGGGTCCACAAAGTTTCGAAGGCTGTGAAGATGATGGAGGCATAGCCTGTAGTGATGATAATGTCATGGGCCATGAACCCCTGTAGCCCCCAGAAGCTGAGGGAGGCCACAAGGATGCTCCTAAGAGCTCTCATCCAGGTGTACTCAGAGCTGTGTTTCAGCATATAGCCAAGGACAAAGTCAGAAGAGAGAAAAATGTGAGTGGAGGACTCGGGAGAACACTCTTTGGGAGTGTGGTCCTAGACATGCACTTTTGGCCTCTGGAACTGGAAGAGGATGGAATTCACCATCTAGTGATTATCAGCCACCTGGTGCACAGCCTTGTAACAAGCCCTCTCAAATTCCTTATTAGTCCTGGGCATTCCTTCTTTACAGATCTGGGACCAGGGTTCAGTGTGGAGCCATACTGTTCAGGTGGGACCCACACACCACTGCTGTTGTTAGTTCTTCACCACTGAACTCACTGCTAGCCTCGGATCACTGAGTTTAACCTTACACCAGGCTGTGCCACCTTGCCACTCAGATGGAGAACGGGAGGCAGAGATGTGGCTCTCAGAGGATGCTGTGCAGCACACTGCCCCCAGGGCGGTTACAGCCCTCCCTGGGACTGAGCTGACTGAGTCAACACATCACCAAACACTGCAACTGTGTGCAATCCTTCGAGGCTGCCTCAGCCATCACCTACTGGGATTGTGCAATTCCAGGTTGCCATCCCTGGGCAGAGGCCTGTGTAGATAAATGTGATTGCAAGGGATTACATGCTGCCCAGGCTGGGAAACTGCAGAGCTGGACCGCTGCAGGACACTAGGCATGGTTGAGGAACCTAGGCCTGTTTCTATGGGCTGAGAGAAGCTGGTGGGGGAGGTGAAATACTTGTTTGTGGGGTGTGTGTTTCCTTCTTGCTTTTGATAAGCTGCAGGATACCCTGAAGCTTTGGGGAATTGTGCCTCAAGCTCAGTAGGAGTGTGACAGTTGCCTCTCCAGGAACCATAGCCAAGGTGGCTGTTCTCAGTTCTCAAGCACTTCCCCATCATTTTTAGGGTCTTAGTTACAGTGAGCACTCCTCCACTTGGATCAGTTTGATAGAAATAAGCTTTGAGGTATATAGAAGTTTTCTACTGGTCATGTTACAGGAAAAAGAAATCAGTGAAGGCCAGGCGTGGTAGAGTAGGCCTCTAATTCTAGCACTCCAGAGGCAGAGGCAGGTGGATCTTTGAGTTCCAGGCCAGCCTGGTCTACAGTGAGTTCCAGGACAGCCAAGGCCATACAGGGAGCCCTGTGTAGAAAAGCCAAAGAGAGAGGAAGAGAAAGAGACTGATGAAATTTACTCTGGCATGGTGGCTCATGCCTTTAATCCCAGTATGCAGAGGCAAGCAGATCTCTGTGGGTTCAAGGCCAGCCTAGTCTACCTCAGACCCCTGTCTCAAAGTTGGTAAAATCAATTTTACTGTTTTTGTTTCATTATTATTTTTGGTTTTGTGGTTGTTGTTTTGCTTTGTTTTTGAGACAGGGTTCACTTGTACGCCCCACACTAGCCTCAAACTCACTCTGGTGGGTCAAGGATGACCTTGAAATTCTGATCCTGCTCCTGCCTTAGCCACTGACCAGTTTGAGGAGATAGCTCATTGCAAACACAAGGACTTGAGTTTAAACCCCTACACCATTTTTTGTAAAAATATTTTTTTGAGATTTATTTATAATTTATTTTTGTGTATGGGTATTTTGTCTGCATATATGTCTGTGCACCACATATGCAGTACCTGAGGATTTGCCCCCTGGGACTGGAGTTACTGGTTGTGAACCACCATGTGGTTGCTGGTAATTGAATTGGGTTCTCTGCGAGAGTGCTTTTCACCACTGAGCCATCATCTGTTCAGCCTTACAAAAGATGTTTTAAACAGTCCTGGGGATGGGGGCACCTGTGCTTCCTCCACTAGTTTGGAGTTTTAAGTCCTTGCATCACTTTGGAGCCTGTCCTGGAACTCACTCTGTAGACCAGGCTGGCCTCTAACTCACAGAGATCTGCGTGCCTTTGCCTCTCGAGTGCTAGGATTACAGGCTTGAGCCATCGCTGCCCAGCTTCAAATGCTTGCTTTAATTGCCTTTTATTGTGTTGGATTGTGGCTGGAGCCCATGGGTTCAGCCAGCCTCTGAGCTCAGCTGTTCCACCTGCTTTCAAAGGTCTTGACCACGTGGGAATAACTGGCCCTGTCCTTTGTTCTGTTTTGCAGTGTCCAACCTGTCACAGTACTTCAGCCCAGCCTCTGTGTCCAACAGCCCCGCCCGGGCCCTGGTGCTGGTTGGTGTGGTCCTCCTGGCCTACTGGTTCTTGTCTCTGACCTTGGGTTTCACCTTCAGCCTCCTGCACCTGGTGTTTGGCCGCTTCTTCTGGCTTGTACGTGTCATCCTGTTTTCCATGTCCTGCGTGTATATCCTACATAAGTACGAGGGTGAGCCTGAGCACGCTGTGCTACCGCTCTGCCTCGTGGTGGCCATCTATTTCATGACGGGGCCCATGGGCTACTGGCGAGGAGGTCTTGGTGGCCTTGGCAGCCCCAGTGTGGAGGAGAAGCTGGAACACCTGGAGAACCAGGTGAGATTGCTCAACATCCGCCTCAACAGGGTGCTGGAGAACCTTGACCGCTCCAAGGACAAATGAAGGTCAGTTGCCTGGCCGCCCAAGGGTGCCACCCGCAGTGATGTCAGAAGACAGCGAAAGAAGAAAACAGCCGGCAGCCCCACCAAACCCCAACCCTCCCAATAAACTGAGCAAGAACGCCATGCCTGGTATTTCCCACTGTGTGTCAACCTTAAGACCCACTGGAGAAAGAACTTAATCAGAAGGTTGCTAGTGGGAAAAGTGTTTTTTAACAATGGATATACCCTTATTAGCTGTGTAGTCAGAGAAATTTATCTGCATAGACCATAAAGTTGATTTTTCAAACATTTAAATCTTTTGTAAGGTTTTTAAATAAAGGCAGATAAAGTCAAGTTTATCAGAACTTTGAAGGAAGCACTTGAAGATTTTAAGAAAGTTTAAATTGGCTGCTGGATAAGTGTTGTATGCGTTATCTTCCTACTCCCAAATGTGACCTTTATTTTATTTCTTCTGAGACTGGTGTTGACTTGGTTCATGAGTGCTGTTATTGTGTACACTTGGGCTTCAGAGTGGAACCAGTTCACTTTTGGATCCTAGGGACCCTGTGCACTCCTTCCATTGTGTTCCTTCATGTCTTTCTGTTTTTATGGTGCTGGGGATGCTGAGCCTACCCCCACCCCTCTCCATTGTGTTTCTGAATGAAGGTACCCATAGGTGTCCTGGGATCTTTTTCTCTTCCCTGGACTTTAATATAGTCTAACACCCGGCCTTCCTAGAATTAAAATTCATAGATGGGGCTACAAAATGTCTTTGGAGCTTGATGCCAAGAACTTCCTGGGTGGGCCTTGAAGATTATTCATGATCTAGCTGAATCTCACATTCCCTATTTGCCAGGTAGGTCCATATAGCCAGCTGGACCCTGACAGGATTTGCTTATTTGTTTCATTTACTTTTAATTGACTCAAGTACATAGAAGAAACAGTAACAGTAAGATGGCCAGTAACATCTTTCATTTCATTGCTTCTAGATCATTCTTAGACATAAGCAACCTTGGTATGAATTGTTTGTCATGAATTTTTTTTTTTTTTTTTTTTTTTTTTGGAGAAAGGCTTAGATAGGCTTTCTTTGTATTGCTTTAGAGGCTGTCCTGGAACATGTTCTATAGACTAGGCTGGCCTTGAACTCACAGAGACCCGTCTGCCTCTGCCTCCTGAGTGCTGGGATTAAAGGCATGCACCTCCAACACCTGGCTGTTTGTCTTGAAATTTTTATGATTATGTTGTGTTAGTTGCTTTTTGTCTGGGGTCCAGGGAGTTGTTTTAGCTTAGCCTCGGGGGGTGGGGGGGCGCGCAGAGAATTGGGTCGGAGGCTGGAAGCAACACCCCTCTGACAGCACTCTGGAAAGAAAGCTGGCTTTTGCAGGATGTGGCTAGGATTGTTATTGTCTCTGTGGACCTTCAGTGTACCCTGGAGTCACTGAGTCCCAACTTCAGCTTGGTGAAGTCACCTGTCAGTTTTCATGGCAGACCGTGGTAGAGGGACCCAGCTGACACCAGCTCTGGTGCCATGTGTCTGAGAAGTTCTGTTTGGGGTTGCAAATGTCTGGAGCACAGATACAGATCTTTGTGAGGAAGTATCTGAGACCTCTGTTCTTGTTGTGACCATATGGGGCTCACTCTTGCTTAAATTTCATTCATTTGTGAAACTCATACTGGGGAAATCTCTCCATGAACATTAGGTACACATGACTTCTGTTGTGAGACATTCCAGTTATGTATTGTTCAGATACTGTAAACAAATCTACTTGCAGCACAGTAACTGGGGGATGGTACATTTGTGGCTAACATCATCTTTTCTTCCAAATGTCTGGCCATGTCCTAACAAAAGATTGCTTTGCAGATATTGGCTATTAGCAACTAAAAAACTGAGCATCCCTGTTCTTGCCTTGGCTCCTTTTGTTGGTGGCCACAGAGATGTCCTATTTCAGGTCCTAGACAGTCCACTGTAGCTGAGTGTGCAATCCCAGTATTCAGGAGGCAGAGGCAGGAGGATTGCTGCTATTTTGCGACTAGCTCCATTTATGTGGTATATACCAGGCCAGCCAGGATTACATAGCAAGACCAGAAACCAGGTTTAGTGGCACACAAGAGTCAGAGGCAGGCAGATCTCTGAGTTTGAGGTCAGTCTGGTTTATATAGTGAGTTCCAGGACAATCAGAGTTATACATCGAGACCTTGTCTCAAAACATAACAAAAAAAAAAGTTAAAAAAAAAATCTGCAATATCTTTTTCCACCCTGACCAAATGTAGACTCTAAAGCCGGTTTTATGGTTTGATATCTGTAATACAAGATGCCTTCATTTTCACTTAATTATTTCTTTCAGATTGGGTCTCATGTATCCTAGGCTGTCCTTGAACTTGCTTAAGTAGCTGAGACTGGCCTTAAACTTCTGATCCCTCTGGCCTCCACCTCCTGAGTGCAGGGATGATAGGGTTGGGACCTAGGCTATATGCATACTAAGAGAGCACTCTAGAGTCCAGCCCCAGGATGCCTTCATTATAAATGGAAGAATGCACATGTCGGAGTAGAATGTACTTGAAGTTCTAGTAGTAGAACTTGAGGTGGTAGATGCATATTTATTTACCTTGTTTGGATTTTTTTTTTTTTTTTAAGGCAAGGTCTCTCTACATACATAGCCCTGGCTATCCTCCAATTCAGAGATCCACCTGCCTCTGCCTCTGCCTCTTGAGTGCTGCTATTAATAGTGTGAGCCACCATGCCTAGCACTGTTTGGATGCATTCTTAACCCCCACCTAGTTAGAGAGCTTTGCCTAATTTCACCAGAAAGCCGGCACTGGTGTGTGCTTGTAGCTACAAAGACTTTCCAAGGCACCCTTCCCGTCCTCTTTTACTTTCAGGTCCTGGGCACTTGAGCTCTACTCCCAGCATGCAAGCTGCTTTCCAAAACAACCTGTGACCATTCTACAATGTTTTTGTTTGTGACCATTTAAGTACTTGGACTTTGGGCTCCTCACCTGTGAACTGTAGAATTATATATATCTATATCTATATTTTGTGCGTTCTAACCCAATACTCTTACACTGGACAGCTGCTGCTGATATGTCCAGATTGGCATCAGCAAACTTCAGCCCATTGCACCCTTCTGTCTTTTGTTCTTTGGTGATTCCCTCCATAGCTAGGACAGACACGGAAAACCTGTTTTTCTGTCCTGGTGGCCCAAGAAGCACATGGTTTGCATTGTCACCTGGACGGCTATGGCAGCTGATGGCATGACTGACTCTCTGCCCTGATGTCTCTGCGGTTTTCAAGCTTTTACTGTTGTGTCAGTTTCCTATCTGCATCTGTGATAAATCTCTGAATATCCTACAATTAAATTAATTTCTTGTGACAGTGACTAATGTGCAGTTAAATCCCCTATGAGGTAATTATTTCCCTGTTCTTAGCTGCAAACCATAGTCTTTTTTTTTTTTTTTAACCAAGGATATCTTTATGGCTGGGTTCTTGTTTTGTGCCTCAGCTTAGAAATTTTATATAGTATTTAGTTCAACACAATAGAAAGCCATTCCGTGAACATAGTGGGGGGTGCGTGCACACGCACGCATGTGCATATACCATAGTTGGGAAACTGATTCTACGAATATCTTATATAGAAAAAAAGCACCAGGCTTATTATTTTTTTTGCAAAGTGATGGATACATTCCTCGTATTTATTAATCACTGGCTTTGATGTTAGAGGTCTTTGTGGATCGACTTAAGAACTGGATTAAAACATTGTGAACATTACAGCTTAATAAATGTTTACTGTAATTTTGTTGTTTGGACTCTTGGATGGATTTCTTCACTTTGGTGAGGTACCTGTGGTAACTCCCCTAATTAAACATTGATTTTATTTTATGTGTAAGACTGCTTTGCCTGCATGAATATATATGTACCTTGTGAGTTTCTGGTGCTCTCAGAGACTAGAAGAGGGGGTCAAGTCTGAACACCTGAAATTGGACTTACTGATGTTTGTGAGCCACCATATGTGTGCAGGTCATCTACAAGAACAGCAAGTGAGATAATGAGAGATTCTATGTAAGGTGTGGTTACTAAATGCTTGGAGAATTAAGGAAGAATTTCTGTGTCTTCCTTGTATCATACTTTAAAAAAAGGGGGGGGGAATAGCAAGTGCTCTTAACCATTGAGCTATCTCTCTTGCCCCAAAGATTATTTATTTATTTAAAATTTTTTTTGGTTGGGGGGTTTTGAGACAGGGTTTCTCTGTGACTTTGGAAGCTGTCCAGGAACTAGCTCTGTAGACCAGGCAGGCCTCAAACTCACAGAGATCCGCCTGCCTCTGCCTCCTGAGTGCTGGAATTACAGGCATGCACCACCAACACCCGGCTAAGATTAAGCTTTAAAAAAGATTTATCTATGTGTATGAGGGCTTGCATGTTTTGGCACTGTGTGCATATGGTCCTCTCAGAGCCCAGAAGAGGACGTGGATCCACTAGAGCTGGAGTTTCGGGTGAATGTGAGATGCTATGTGGGTGCTGGGAAACAACAGGGTGCTCTTCAAGAGCAGTCAGTGCTCTTAACCACGGAGCCACCCTCCAGCCCCATCAGTTACATTTGTATTTATTTTATTATTGAGAAGAACCTCACTAAGTAGCCCTGACTGTCCTGGAACTCACTTTGTAGATCAGGCTGACTTTGAACTCACAGCAATTCACCTGCCTCTGCCTCTGCTTCCTGAGAGCTGGGATTCACCACCACACCTGACTATTTTAAAATTATTTTGAATTCTCCTTTCACGTGTTTGGAGTTGCCTACAGAATTCTAAAGAGGGAATCGGATCCCTTGGAGCTGGAGTTACAGGTGGTTGTGAGCCACCTTAGATGGGAGCCAAACTGGAGTCCTCTGGAAGAGCAGTCAGTGTTACTGAAGAGTTGGAGAGAGAGGTCAGGGTAGAAAGCGCAGGAGAAAAGATAGGGATCCACTGTGAAGATATGAAGATGCACACTGGGACACTGGGGACCTTGTCCCTGGGAGGATCCCAGAAGCTATTAAGCATTAAGGGCCAAGCCTATGGTTGTCAGAAATCCTGGGGTGGCAGGATGATGGGGGTGGTGGATGGCGGAAGCCAGAGTGCTGGTCTCTGCTGTCTTTGGCTTCAGCTAGTGGTGTCAGCAGGCAGGTGGTGCCCTCTAGCGTTGCAGGGCTCAGCTTCAGGAACTTCAACCCAACTTGTGCTCCAAAGCCTAATGTGGCTCTAGAAGTTGAGAATTTTTTTCAGCTTGGGTGTATCAGGCCTTTTACCTTCCAGGCCCACCAGGTATGAAGATTCTTCAGTTCTTCTCGGCAGCTCTCCGTTGGGTCTGGGAAGTTGGAATGCCATATCTCTTACAGGTCTAAACTTATAATGTTTAGACCCTGGAGTCACACTCTTGGCCTTGAAGGCTTGGCTGCTCCCAGTGACCAGAGCCTACAAGTCTCTTATTTTCTTTGTTTTAAATCTCATGTTTCTTACACACTTATATCCTTCAGTTATATGAGACCCTGTCTTTTTTTTTTAAGATTTGTTTTATTGTTATGTATATGTGTACCTAGAGATCAGAAGAGGGCACCAGATCTTATTATAGATGGTTGTGAGCCACCATGTGGTTGCTGAGAATTGTACTCAGGACCTTTGGATGAGCAGTCAGTGCTCTTAACCAGTGAGGGATCTCTCCAGCCACATGAGACTCTGCCTAAAAAAAAGGGTGGGGGCAGTGAGATGGCTCAGTACATACTGGTGCCTACCGTGAAGTTGACCTGTGTTTGATCCCTAGGACCCACCCTATAAGTGATGAGAGAACTGACTCCCCTAAGATTACTTTCTGGTCTCCACAAATGGACCATGGCACAGATGTTCCCACCTACTACCCAGACATGCATAGGAGGTGAATCTAGTAAAAATACAGTTCATGCACATGCATGAAGTTGTCAAAGAATAAATGAAAATGGATTATCAGGAGTGCTTACAAATTCAAACAACTTACAATTGATAATAATAATGGCTTTTCTTCTTTTTTTTCTTTTTTGAAGACAGGGTTTCTCTGTGTCGCCTTAGCTGTTCTGGAACTCACTTTGTAGACCAGGCGACCAATTCATAGATCGGCCTCAAATTCATAGAGATGTGCCTGTCTCTGCTTCCCAAGTGCTGGGATTTAAAGGTGTGGGCCACCACAGCCAGTTGAGTTTTATTTTTGAGACAGGATCCTACTATGTAGCTTTTGCTGGCCTCAAAACTCAGATATCTGTGTACTGTGATTAAAGGCAAGCATCACCACCACAATAATAGTTACTCAAAACAATTATTTTATTCCTTACCCCCTCCTTAGGGCCCAGGGAGGGATGTGCCTGCCCCTCTTACCTGTCTCAGCCTTAGACTTCCTGCACTGTGACACTTGCTGCTGTCAGGAACTAAGGACCTGACACTTGAGGATCTTGAAAGCTGAAGTCCTGGAAGGCACCACCTCCTACTATTGCTTTGTGGAATGTTTGTAGACACACACACACACACACACACACACACACACACACACACACACACAATCATGCTGCCACTGCCTTCTGCTACCAGAAGAGGATAATGAAAGTGACCAAATTTGTGGTTAAAGCCCACAGTCACAGCCTTTACCTTGTGAGCCTCAGGCCTTAAGTCTCTAGCTTCTAAGTGGTTGGTCTGCTATGAGCTGGCCCTGTCCTTGAGCCTTGGGTGCTCCTAGGAGGGGGGCCACCAGACCAGAAAAGTATCTCTTCACCCACCTTACACTTATTTATTTATTTAGGTTTTTTTTTTTTTTTTTTGAGGCAGGGTTTCTCTGTATTGCTTTGGAGCCTGTCCTGGAACTTGCTCTGTAGACCAGACTGGCCTTGAACTCAGATATCTGCCAGCCTCTGCCTTCCTAGTGCTGCGATTAAAAGGTGTACCACCAACACCTGGCTTACCTTTCATTTCTAAATAGTGCTGAAGGGCCCACTGCCTGAAGTGACTCTGAGCAGTCTGACTCCCAGAAACTTGGGACAGTTGTTCATTCCCACAGGATCATCTGCGCTAGTTTCAGAATCTAGAAATGACTCCAGCCTACGATAGTCCACAATGATAATAAGAGTCAAACTATCCTTAAGGCCAGTCAGTTCTGGCTGGTCCTGAGCCATGGTGCAGGGAAACATTGCCTGGTGTGGGTGTTCTTGCTTGCATGGGGGGAAATGTGTAGGTGAAGGGAGACATGCGCGAGTAATGGGTTTCCAGGCAATCAGGATGGCAGCAAAAGTGGTCATTCCGTACTGCTCTGATGGCAGAGGGCCCTGTTACTCATCTACCCTTGGCTTAATTGGTACAAGGCTCTGGTAAGAAGGGATCATCTTTGTAAATGAGGAGAAAGCCTAGCCTCCTGGAGGTTGAGATACATACAACCTGAGCAAAAAGTGGCTGTTTTTTTCTGAAGGCTCCCAACAGCTCTCATCCACACTACTTTCCTGCAAGCAGGACAGAATGTCCTTTTCATGCCAGGACAAAGTTGGCACTTGAGAGGCTATTTTGTTAGTTTAATTTATTTATTTTTTGATAAGTTCTCACTAGGTGGCCAAAGATGGCTTTGAACTCACTGTATTGGAGCAGATTGACCCCAGTGGACATACTCTGGCTTACCAATAAATAAACAAAACTGCAGATTTATTTTGTGTCAAGCCAATACATCTATTTGGACCAGCTGGGATGGGGAGGGAGAAAGCTAGGGCACCTGCTTTCACTGGGGTCCACTTAAGGGCTCCTGCCTGTGTTTACCAAAGTGCCATGCAGAGGGTACAGTATGTTAAGGTGGCCATTCGTATTTTACAGAGCCTCAATGTCACCTCATCCTGTCCCATCTGAAGCAGTCCCCTCCCTACTCATGTGCCCCAGCCACTGTCTGGGCTGCAGGCCCCTGTGCACGGTCCCCTGGACCTTTATGCAAAGCATTGGACTGGGTGGTTTCTCAAGGATTCTCATGTCCCTCGTGCATGGGCTTGCTTGCCCCTGTCACAGCTCAGCATGAATATCTGAACACACCGATAGCTAGAATCTTTGCTCTGGGATGTAGGTCAGTGGTACAATGCTCGCCTAGCATGCAGGAGGTGAGACATGCCAGGATTTTAAGGAGTTAAAGATCAGCCTCGGCTACATATCGATTTTTCAGGCCAGCTTGGGCTGCATAAAATCCGGTTTCAATCCCCTCCCCACCCCAAATACCCACCATTTTTGGGGAAGGGGAAATATGACCAAAATACAGAAATTATGAATATATTGTATGAAATTTTTTTATATAAAAACAATTTGGAGAAAAAAAGCCTATTTTAAAAAGAAAAGCATTTTCTTAGAATCTCGGGTGTCAACCCAGGGCTAAGATCTGGGTTTCCTAAGTTTCCGGACTCTAGGGGCTGTCAGGTTGTCAAGGTGACAGAATTGCCTAACCTCCCGGATCCCTGGAAACTCCGCCCTTCTGCCTAGCTCTTATTGGGCACGCCCTTTCCGGGATCTCCTTCCGGATTGGCTGGGAGACGCAGCCCACGCACCGGAATGCTGTGTGATTGGCTGCCGTTCAGGCCGGCTCTTCGAGGCGCCTCCGTCTGGGCTGATGTGGGGCCAGTCCCGCACCAGCCAATCAACGCGCGAGTCGCGTGTGGCGCGTGTTTGTGCACAGGATCCCTCCGCCGGGATGCGGCAGGGGCGTGGTTACTCCGGCTGGAAAGAAGTTCCTCGTGTCTAGTGCAGAGACTGAAATGCTCCGCAACCGACACCGAGGTTCCCTTCTTCGAGGCCGATAGGGCTGCGGAGTAGCTGCGGCGAAGCAACTGAATCCCGCCCTGTGTTCCAGCCCGGCATCCCTCCAGAAAGAGAGATGCTTGGAAACCGAGCATCAGAAGTTCAAGGTTATCCTGGGCTCCATGAGACTGAATCTCAAAACCAAAAACACCCCTAGAGGATGCCAATAAAAGAAAGATAGGAGTGGGTGTGGTGTCACAGGCCTGTAGTCCTACCTACTTGGGAGATTGAGACAGGAGGCGCACAGTTCAGGGCTAGCTTGAGCTGCATAGCAAGTTCAGGGCCAGCATGAGCAATTCAGGAAGAGCATTCCTCTTCATTCTCCTGCCTCTGTCTCTTTAGCATATCCTGCCAGCAAGAACAACCACAACCACCGACTGAACTTGTCTCAACATAGAATGAAATGAGGGTCCCAGATATGGCTCAGCACCTAAAGGTGCTTGTTGCCAAGCCTGAGGACCGGAGTTCAGTTCCCAGGACACACACATGATGGTCGGAGAAAACTGACTCCTGTGAGTTGTCTTCTGATTTCTGCTGTGGCACATGTCGCATACAATCCCATCTGCCCAAAAGAAATGTGTGTTGGGGAGATGAATCAGTAGTTACCAGGGACTGCTAGACACACACACACACACACACACACACACACACACACTTTAAAAACGCTGGGTAAAATGCTGGATATAGTAATGGATGTCTATAATCCCAGCACTGGGAGGGTGGAGACAGGAGGATTCCTGGGAACACTGGCTAGCCAATTGGTGAGCTCCAGGCTCAGTGAAAGGTTCTACTTTTACCGCAAAAAAAAAAAAAAAAAAAAAAAAAATGTGACGGAAGGGTCAGGGGTGGTGGTGCATGCCTTTAATCCCAGGTGCACTGTGTTAGCAAATATATATATATATATGTATATATATATATATATATATATTGCACCTTGGCTCTTGCTCCCCTTCTTTCAAATCAGATGCCAGCAGAAAACACTGGAGACTTTGTTGGTAAGGACCTTTTCTCTGGAAGCTGTAGCAGAGAGAACTTCAAACTTACGTAAGATTTGAAAAAAGCCAAGTGAAGCCAGAGGGTGTGTGCTCACCCCATTTGGTCACCTTTCTCACTCTGAACAAGTAAGTAGTCTGGAGCAAGTTCCCAGTGACCTGGCTGGCTGAGAGTCTTGAGGGTCAGTGAAGGCAAAATGACATCTTGGTATTAGCCTGGGAACAAGCTGTGTTGCCTACGTGCAGTTTTAAAGGTTCCTCACCTAGCTGTGGGTGCTGCCAGAAGGAAGGGTTCTGGATGGGGGCTTGAAGAAGTGCAGTTCACTGCCTTTTGTCAGGATGTTGCTGAAGAGGGACAGACAGATGATAAGAAAGCAACACTGTTGCAAACCTGTAGCACTGCCTACCTGTTCTTCTAGCATCAGGAGAGGTGGAGTTCAGTGTCATTCTCGGTTATAAAGTGCGTTTCCATGAGAACCCAGTCTCTAAAATAAGGGCCGGGCAATGGTGGCACACGCCTTTAATCTCAGTACTCAGCAGGCAGAGGCAGCTGGGTCTCTGTGAGTTCAAAGCCAGCCTTGTCTACAGAGTTAGTTCCAGGATAGTCAAGATTATACAGAGAAACCCTGTCTAGAAACAAACAAACAAACACAAGAGGAAGAACAGAAGAAAAGAAAGAAGGAGGAAGAAGGGAGAAGAAAGGAGCAGGAGGAGGAGGAGAAGAATAATTCTGGGGTTTGCTTGCCCTGGGCCCTTTTGTAATGGAAACAGTACAGACATTTCTTTATCTGGTGTCCCAGAGCTCATCATCCCAAGAATCATCCAGCCTGTCTACCAGCCCAATGTCACCATCCTGCAGGATTTTGCACTGTGTCTATTTTGGCCTTGTTCCTGATCCAGGAGTCTTCCTGTCCCTGCTTGGTGCTGGGAGGAGGAGAGGCTGAGCTTTGTGCCCTTGCCTCTGGTGTTTCTGGCTTGAAGGAGTTGGCACCTGCCCTGTTTCCACAGCCCCTGGGGTTGTAGTGAGAGAATGAAGCAACCCACCTTGAAGATCAGGAAAGGAAACCATCCCACAACTAGTCTTGCCTTCCTTTTGGCCTGGTCTGGAGGGCCTACATCATGCCTCAGCTCTGATTTGGCTCTGAATCAGAACCTCCTGTGCTGTGCCTCAGGGAAAGTCAATTTTATACTAGAGATTTGTTCTTGTCTAGTCTCGGCTCTGTGCTTGCCCCAAACAGCTCAGAGCCCAGATCTTTAACACTTTTAATACATCTGCACACAGTGTACTGGCCTGCAGGCTTATGGGCAGATCACACATACACACAATCACACACACTCCACAGAGAGAGGGTGGATGGGACAGAGACTGATTGATTCATCAATCGATCGATCGATTGATTGATTGAGAAAGACCAATTAATAGCTATATGTTCCTGCCACAGCTAGGCCACTGTAGTGGTCCATATGGACTTTTGCAATGTCCTTGATGGTGACAAGCGTGCCTCAGAGCCTTTGTGCTTGGTACACCTATGGCTCTTCGGGAAGATCAGTGGGCTGGACACTTCACACATTACATCATCCTGTTAGAAATGGTCTTCCACTAGCTGGGCTTAGAGGCACTTGCTTTTAAATCCCAGCATATGGGAAGCAGAGGTAGGTGGTCTCTGGGAATTCAATGCCAGCCTGGTCTACAGAATGAGTCCCAGGATAGCCAAGGCTGCACAGAGGAAACCCTGTCTCAAAAAACAAAACAAAACAAAACAAAATAAAAAGTATGTAGGACAGTGCCTGGCTATCCTGGTTGTAGCTTACCTCTAAGGAATTTCTTATAGGTGCTCCATTGGGCTGGGTGGGCAAGACAGAGGAGTTACAAAGACTGAAGAGTTATCAGGTGGTTATCATTAGCACATCCCAGGAAGACTGGTAAAGCTCCTGGACAATCAGATCACACTTCTTTGGATCCCTGCATGCTATCCTGCAGTGAGCAGCAACTGAAACTGTGTTGATTTAGCCAGAATAGGGTTGCTCTCATGGAACCTGCCTTCCGCTGATGAAGGGATGAGGGTCTCTCCAACGTGAACTAATTTCTGAGTGAAAATGTACTTTTTAAAAAAAGATTTATTTATTTATTACATAAACAGTGTTCTGGCATGTAAATGTTGTGAGCCACCATGTGGTTGTTGGGAATTGAACTCAGGATCTCTGGAAGAGCAGCCAATGCTCTTAACTTCTAAGCTATCTCTCCAGCCCCCAAAACATACTTCTGAGACCCCCACTGGAGACAGTATAGGCACACAAACCCAGCAGTGGGCATTTGACTTGGCTATGGATATGTATGTGTGTATGTATATACAGATACGTGTGTGTGTGTGTGTGTGTGTGTGTGTGTGTTTGTGTGTGTCCATTAGGGTGGGGGGGTGGAGGGTGGGGGTTGGGGAGATGCATCCGGAAGCCACTTGTGTGTAGCATGCACCCAGGCTGAAGTTGGAATTTCTGTGTGTCTGTGATGACACACACTGGTTATCATTTGCTGGTGTAAGAGCTGGAGAGATGTCTCAGTGGTTAAAAACACTTGCTGTTCCTCCAGAGGACTTGAGTTTGGTTCTCAGAATTGATGGCAGCTCCCAACCATCTGTAACGCCAGCTCCAGGGGATCTGATTCCCCCTTCTGGCTCCCATACATGTAGCATTCACCAACACACACATAGATACACACATAACATCTTTTAAAAGGTCCCATAGTGGAAGCAGAGAACACTTGGAAAGACTGCAGCTGAAAGCCGCATCTGAAGCTGACAGGATTGTTAAGAGATCCAGCTGGAAGCCGGGCGTTGGTGGCCTTTAATCCCAGCCCTGGGGAGGCAGAGGCAGGAGGATTGCTGTGAGTTTTAGGCTGCCTGGTCTATAGATCGAGTTCCAGGACAGATTCCAAAGCAATACAGAGAAATCCTGTCTCAAAAAAATGAAAGCAAGCAAGCAAACAAACAAACAAAAAGAGATCAAACTGGAATAATAAATATGAGAGGGGAGGGTCTCAGAACTTGTAAACTATTTGTTTTTTAATTGTTAAAGTGATGCAAACTAGACTCTTCTTGGAAGAAGGACCCTCAACTGAGGACTGCCTGCAGCTTGGCCTGTGGTATGTCTGTGGGAGCCTTTCTTGATTACTGATTGTTGTAAAAGGGTCCAGCCCACTGTGGATGCTGCCACCTGGGGGCTGACAGTTCTGGGTTGTATAAGAAAGCAGGCTGAGCAAGTCATGAGGAATAGGCCAGTGTTAGGTTCCTTCCTTCCTTCCTTCCTTCCTTCCTTCCTTCCTGCCTGCCTTCCTTCCTGCCTTCCTTTTAACCTCTGCTCCTGCTTGACTTCCTGCCCTTACTTCTCTCAATGATGGACTGTGACCTACAAGTTTAAGCCAAATAAACACTCTCTTCCCCAAGTTGCTTTTGGTTTATCACAGCAAACTAGAATACTACAGAAGCAACTCATAGCAGGGGCACACTTAGTATCCCTCTCCACACCCATATCCAGTACCTGGAGCCAGCGGTCTGTCTGGGAAGCATTATCATCTCTTGTAACATCTGCCTTCACCCCTGGAATACTTGTTGTTAATCCTCACTGCCTAAAAGGAGATGAGGAAAGGTGTTTAGGTCTTGAGGGCTCTACCTGTGCGAACAGATTAGTGCTGGTTCTTTCTTTCTCTCCCCCCCACCCAAGCCTACAGCACCTGGTATTCCCAGGAGGTCTCCCATCCAAATACTAACCAGGCCCAACCCTGCTTAGCTTCTAATATCAGACAAGACTGGGTGCATTCAGTGTGGTATGGTCAAAGGCTATTGCCGGTTCTTTTTTAATTTTTTATTATTTTATTTAAAAGTGCTGGTTCTTAAGAGGCTGTAAGCTTTCACTCTGTCTTTGTTTTCTTCTTTCCTTCATGCCCCTGGTTCTATAGTGCCCTCTCCCTCCCCTCAACCCGGGGAAAGCAGGATGATCCACACGGGGGGGGGGGGGGCGTCTAGATTTTTTTTACACCCCAGTTTTAGATCCATAAGAAATCACCCCTGGGGCTGGGAAGGTGGCTAAGTAGGCTACTGTCTATTGTACAAACAAGAGGACTTGAGTTTGATTCCCAGAACTTGTGTGAAAAAGACCAGGTGTGGTGGCACACATCTGTAATCTCAGCACTGGAGAGGGGAGACACATCTGTAATCTCAGCACTGGAGAGGGGAGGTAGAGACAGGTGGATCACTGGAACGTGTTGGTCAGCCACTGTAGCCTATTTGGTGAGCCCTGGACTGGTGAGAGATCCTGTCTTAAAAAAAAAAAAAAAAAAAAAAAAAAAAGTGAGAGGCCGTGGAGACAGATTAGTGGTTGAGAGCACTGGTTGCTCTTCCAGAAAACCTAGGTTTAATTTCCAAGCCCCACATGGTGGCTGAAGTAGAATCTCACTCTTCAGAGTGCTGGGTTTCAGGCTTGCTCCAGTATGTCCTGAGCTTAACGCTTTTATTTTCGGTCCTGAGGATGAAACTGGGGTCTCACTTACTCAGTATCTTTTGTTACACTATATACCCCAAATATCCATTACAACACCCTTGTGGGTGCTTGCACACGACACGCATTTTAGAGGTCTTCCCTCCTCCGCACACTTCTGTCTGCATGCGTTTTCTGCTTGAGACGCCTCCGCAGCTAAGTGACTGTAGAAGGAGCAACTTAATCTTGAATAAGTGAACGAGTGAATGAATGAAGAATGAACGACCAAACTCAAGGAGGGCAACACCCAACAGATTCTGCAACAGGTGAGGGGGTGAGGGGGTAGACCATGCTCACCGCGCCTGCGCAGGAGAGCACTTTTTTTTTTTTGGCTGCGTGCTCTTCGTTTGCAGGCACGGCGGAGGGTTACAGCGAAGGGCGTGGTTTCAAAGGGCGTGGCCTCTGGGGGGCGTGGCGAAGCCTGCGTGTGGGCGTGGCCATGCTGGGTGTCCCGCAGGCCGCGCCGGTGCTGGCTCAGTCTCGCGCCGTCGTTAGTTCGCGCTGTACCTAGTCGCTTGGCGCCTTGGGCTCTACGCCGTCCCCGCAGTCCCTGCTCGGCAGACCCCGGCCACGCAACTCCGCAACCATGTCCAAGCTGGCACAGCTCGGGCGCGAGGAGATTATGGAGTGCCAGGTGATGTGGGAGCCTGACAGCAAGAAGGACACGCAGATGGACCGCTTCCGGGCCGCCGTGGGTGCCGCCTGCGGCCTGGCGCTGGGTGAGTGCGGGGCACGCGGCTAGTACACCCCCGTCCTGGGCCTTCCCGGAAGCGGTTCCTCCAGAGAGGCCCGCTCTAGGAAGGTCTATCCTAGCAGTTGGGACAGGCCTCAGATGGATGGATGGATGGCCAGTGTCCCTGTCTCGGGGTTGGGGAAGCCCCCTGGCTTGGGTGTACCTCTCTAGAGAGCCACCTCTTTTCTCCTTAGTTGCTGGGATGGTCCCTTGATGAACACCCAGTGTCCCTGTCCTGGAGTTAGGGGGAGCTCCTCTTGTCTTGGGGTCCCCGTCAAGGGAGCTCCCTCTTAGTTGTTGCCATAGGCCTCTGGTGAATGGATGGCTAGGGTCCCTGTCTTGGAGTTTGGGGAGTCCCCTGGCTCTTGGCCTTCCTCTAGGAGGTGCTGGTCTTTTGATGGTGTATCCTTCAGTGGTTTGGGGAGTATCACCTCATACAGAGGCCTCCCTCCTGGCTGCAACACCTCCCTGCAGGTGAGGCTCACCCTCTGAAAGTGGCCAACCCCCCTCTGGTTCTTCAGATCTTTTTGTAGGCTTGCTTGCTTGGAAAGTGGCTTCTGGGGCCTTGACTTCCAGCCTGTAGGGATTTCCTTCTGGTTTGATCTGCAGTTATTTTTGAGTTGATGGGATTCATGTGATGGGTTCCCTCCATCTGCCTTTGGTAGGGACCAGCTTGAAATCTCAGGTCCCTGAAAAGGTTGCAGTTTGTTTCTCCTCCCTCCTTTGAGGTTATGGTTAAGTCCTTACGTTTAAACTCCCAGCCCCAGACAGACCCTCCTTCTAGCCACCACCCTGGTCTGTCTGGTTGTGGGTGGGGCAGAGCCCTTCTCCTGGGTGAGGCTCTTTCTATATGCCCTTCCCAGGGATCCATAGGGCTGGGTAGTTCTACGGCCTGCTCTGAGGTGTCTGCAGAAGGTTTTCAGTTCATGGTGACTTTCTTCTTCATCTTCATCTTCTACCCCCACCTCCAACCGTAGGTACCCCCTTGTTTCTGTTGGTGTCAATATCTGCCTTGCTCCCAGGATCAGTCTCAGGGGGCTCCTCCCAGAATGTCCCCCCTCTCTGCCCCGCCCTGAGCAGCAGTCCCCTGGGTCTCCTCCCTGGTGTCTGTCTGAGCAGCACCTGGCTTTCCAGTTTCCTTCTGCTTGGCTCACCCTGCTTGCTCACTAGGGTAATCTTGAAGTGCTGGTCTTTTGTTGTTGCTGGCTTCCCAGGCTCTTGACAGCCCCTTGTTGAATTGCAGACTTGCCCAGCCTGGAAATGGGAGTGGAGCCTCCACAGGGTCATTTTTAACTAACCTGGCTCCGCCCCTTCCCTCCTTCCCTCTCACCTGGAGACAGGTGTGTGCCTGGCCACATGCGGGGCTTGCAGGCCATGAGTGGTCAGTTCGTGGGTGTTGGATTGGAGAAGAACGTTAACCCAACTTGATCAGTGTCGGGAAGCGTGGGCCTGACACTTCAGGACATCACTCCACTGAGGCCAGCCCTTTGAAGTGGGCCAGCCCTTTCTCCATAGCAAGAGAACAGTGGGGACCTGTAACCTGACTCCCTGCAGGGACCTGGCTGCACCACTTCTTAGCTGTGTGACCAGGAACTGGTCATCCCATTGCTCCAGGCCTTGATTTCCTCATCTATAAAAGGAACAGAATGAGAAGACCAGTGTATCCTGGTGGAGAGGTGGCAGGCCCAGTGCTGAGCGCTGAACACTGTACACTGTCACTTAGAGGCTTGCTGAGTAACCCTTAGCTTTAATGTCCCCTCCTTCAAGTCTCTGGCTGCTGGTGCATCGGGGTTGATCTTTAGAAGTTCTGTTGGGAGGCTTACCTGCCAGTGTGGCTCACACTCAGGTGCTTAGGCAGGAGGATTGCTGTGAGTTCAAGGATTGCCTGAACCACACAGAGTGATACTCTGCCTCTGAAACAGTTACAAAGTAAAGCTAAGGGGCTGGATATGAAACCCAGAGCCTGCCGTCTGTGCAATGTTCCCACGTGGCAGCCACGGGTGGTGGTGGTGGTTGCACGGCCCCTCCCTCTGCCCTTTCCTCCTTTCTCCTTCTTCCCTTTCACCTGCCTGGCCCTGGGGTTTGGGGATTGTTTTTCAGGTCTAACTCAAATGCTGTCTTCTTTTTTCCCTGCTCCATGAGCTTTTTCATGTTGTTTTGGTCCTGCCTTACTGGTTCATGTATGATGAGCATTTCTTTTTTTTTTTAACGGTTTAATTTTTCAAGACTGGGTTTCTCTGGCTTTCTAGCTCTTGTAGACCAGGCTGATCTTGAACTCACAGAGATCCTCCTGCCTCTGCCTCCTAAGTTCTGGGATCGAAGAAATTGTCTGGCATGGTGAGCATTCGTGTGTAAAGTCCTAGCACCTCCCCCTCACCCCCCAGCACACACACAGTGGCTCCCTCCTAACTGTTTTGTTTTGTTTTGATTTTTTTTCTTTTGAGACAGGGTCTCACTATGCAATACTGGTTAGCCTCAAACTCACTCTATAGATCAGTATGGCCTTAAAAGGTCTCAGAGATTCACTTGCTCCTGCCTCAAAAGTGCTGGGATTAAAAGCAGGCATCTGCTACCACACTTGGCTGCCCCTCATCTAACGATACTCCTGCCTGTCTTGAGCGTTGAGATTACAGTCACACATCTTTACAGCTCCAGTATTTCATTTAAACTCAGATTTTTAAATGCTGACACCTTGTTCAGAGTCTTGGATGAGTGTTAAACACATTGAACCAAATGTCACCTGGGCCTCAGATTGCTGCCCCTGAGTGGGTTCCCAGCTCATCCCATGATGAAGCTGAGGTAGGAGACAACAGTGGGAAAGTTCCCACACAAGGTCCTCGAGGTGCTGAGATGCCCTTGTGATCACCAGGTTTGTGGTGCTGGCCACACCCCTCAATGATGTTGTTGTTGGGCATACTTCTGTTCTCTTGAGGTTCTAGGGATCAAACCCAGAGTCTCTCTTTGTAGCCCTGACTATCTTGGAAATCGCTATGTAGACCAGGCTAGCCTCAAACTCACAGAGAGCCATTTGCCTCTGCCTCCCGAGTGCTGGGATTAAAGAAGTCATAAAAATTGTTGAGGCTGGCTTGGAACTTGCTCTGTAGACCGGGTTGGCTCTTTTGATCCTCCTGCCTCAGCATCCTGAGTAGCTAGGATCATGGTCCTGAGCCACCAGGCCCAACCTAAACCCACTTTTGTGTTCAGTGTAGACCTCTGGTGTCTAGGCAGTCTTATCAACTTGGGATGCATTTTGCCTGCCATTTGTGAGGACCCAGCTGATTAAGCCCGAGGGAGGGAGAGGAGCTGTGGGGCCTGTTTGGCTAGTGTTGTTTCCCACAGGTTCCCAAAGCTGCCTCTCCAGGGGAGCCACCCCAGCCTTGTGCTGCCTTCTGCCTGCCTAGACTGAGGTGCCACACACTACTGCATATTAAGTCTTGAGCTGACAGGCCATGTACGTATGGGCTCAGTGTATACTACTGAGGTGCCGTGTGTGCTCTTCACGCAAGTGGAGGGTTGACATCCACGGATGCTTTAGGTGGCTTTACTTTGCCGGGAACTGTTCTGGGGCACTTGCTAGGTCTTCACAGTGTCCCACGGGATGAGTACCACAAACTGAGGCTCAGAGGAGACCAGTAATGTCTGAGGTCACTCAGAGTGGCGGGGTTGAATGTGGACAGCTGAATGTAAGTGTTTGTGTTCTTAAGCTGAGTGTCCTGTTGGTTTGCACAACAGCCACAGTCACCGCCACCATTCATCAGACAAGAGTGCCATTGCTCAGCGGCAGGTCAGCTTGCCCCAGGCCATTTGTTAGGAAGTGGCAGAATGGGTAGCTAATCTGAGTTGCCCAGCCTGACCTGGAGCCTGACTAATTCTTTCACTGGTGTGGGAGAATCTGTAGCTTCTTGCCAAAAGTTTGAGGTGACCCACGAGAGAAACCAGGTCCTGGGGAGGCAGAGTGGCCTGTCTGAGCCTGACCAGCAAAGTCACCAGGTCAGCTCTGGCTCAACCTTTATAAATTCCCTAACTCTGCAGTTTCCTGGCATGCTGTATCTACTTTGTATATGTCCTCCCTGGGGCCTGGAGGGGGCTGAGATCTTGTTGCCATGACCCAGGTCCCTTCTTGGAGTGTAGAGCTGCATAATCCCACATCTAGCTCTGCTCTGGCTTTCCCACCTGTGAGCTGGCTGTCAATGTCTCTGCATCTCCACTCTGCTTCTCTTGCCTTGCCACCTGCTCCCCCCACCCGCCTCCTCCCTCCCCCATACTCCCTGCAGCTGTACGCTCTTGTGCACTAAGCACCTTAACTTCTGAGCTGCCTCCCCAGCTCCCATATCCAGCTCCCACTTAACTGGGCAGGATCTGCAGAGGGGAGCTCGGGATGGCTTCGGATATCTTGTAGCACACCGGTGCCTGCTGCATTCTCCCTCTGGCTCCCAGATGTCCTGCAGAGGTTGACAGGGTCTTTGAAGCACTGAGTTCACGTGCGTGTATTGCTGGATATTGTTGTGGGTGTCCTCCACATGCTTGGGTTCTCTTGCAGGGCCCCCTGCATCCCCTGAGGCAGGAGTCTGAGGGGTTGAGTTCCAGGTTTCAGCGATGCCCCACCCTTGTTGAGAGAGCCAGTTATCCTGAGCTTAGGAGACTGATTTGCATGTAGGGTATCATCAGTGAAACTGGAAAACTCCAGGAGTGGCTCAAATAGGCTCCATTCATGTGGTGGTTTCTCTCCTCCAGCTTTGCTCACCTGTCTCTCACCTCTGAGCCCCGTGACTAAGGGGACTTTGGTCTCAGGATCAAACCCAGGTCCTGGTAGAGGACCCAGGGCAAGTCCTCTACCACTAAGCTACATTTCAAATCCTCTCTTCTTATTTTTGAGACAGGGTCTCAGTCAGGTTGCCCAGGCTGGCCTTGAACTTATTTCCTAGTCTTAGTTTCTGGGTCATCTGGAATTCTTGCCCCCAAGGCAGGTGCACATGTCTGTTTTGAGTGAACATATGTCCTGTTAAGAAAACCTGGAGACAGCCTGATGTGGTGGCACATGTTTAATCTCAGTACTTGGGAGGCAGAGGCACTCAGATCTCTATGAGGCAAGGCCAGCCTGGTCTATCGAGAGAGACTTCATCTCAAAAAGAGAGAGACAGACAGGTAAGAGAGACACACAGAGAACGCTCTTTCGGAATAGGCGCTGGAGATAGAGTAAGGAAGGGTGTCTGCTGCTAGGGGAGATGACTTGAGTTTGATGCCTGGAATCCACATAGTGGAAGGAGAGGAGAGGTTCCCGGAAGTTCTCCACTGACCCCCACACATGCGATGTGGAGTGTGTACTGGGTGCCCCCATCCTCCCAAGTAAAAACTTAACCAGGGTTACTGAGGAGCTCAGGTGTATACTCTGCAAGCTTGAGGACCTGAGTTAGATCCTAAGACCCACATAGAAAAGGCTGGGTGTTCCTGTAATCCTTGTTCTGGGGAGTGGGGACAGGTGGACAGCTGGGGCCTGCTGGCCAGCCAGACTAGCCTACTTAGCCAACTCCAGGCACCAGTAAGAGACTGTCTCAAAAAACAAGCTTGGGGCTGGGACCATCACTCCATGGTTAAGAGTACGTGGTAATTCTTGTAGAGACCTGGATTCAGTTCCCAGTACCCACATGGCAGCTCACAATTGTCTGTAACTCCAGTTTCAGTGGACTGGCCTCTCTCTTCTGGCCTCCATGGGCACCAGGCATACATGATGGACAGACATACAGGCAGACAGAACACTCATACACATAAACAAACAAATCTTCTTTAATCCTAGCACTTGGAAGGTAGAGGCAGGTGGATCTCCGTGAGTTCAAGGCCAGCTTCATCTGCAGAGTGAGTTCCAGGACAGCCAGGACTATACAGAGAAACTTTGTCTTGAAATCCCTCACCCCCCCAAAAAAAAAAAAAATCTTTAAAAAACCCAGACAAATAAATGGATGGTGACTGAGGAATGACACCTGTGGTTGACCTGTGGCCCGCACATGTAAACACACACAAATACACAAAGATACCAAGCTGGGTGTGGTGCTGTACTTCTGTAGTCCCCAGAGGGTTATAGCTGGAGGACTAAGAGTTTGAGGCCAGTCTGGGCTGTCTTGGGGACCGTGGATGAAGGATTTGTATCATGAGGTTTAACTCCCCCTAGTCATTCAGGAGTGTTTGAGTCACTGGGTCATTGGCATGTGAGATTCTGAGACCCCGGGCTCCTGCTGAGGGGCCACCCTTTGAAGCTGGACTGAAAGCGTGCTGTTTTTTCTTTTCTTTTTTTTTTTTAAAGGGAATTATGATGACTTGTACCACTGGTCTGTGCGGTCATATTCGGACTTCTGGGCCGAATTCTGGAAGTTCAGTGGAATTGTCTACTCACGAATGTATGATGAGGTAAGTAAGTAGGTGTGACCACACTCTTGTCTCCTTTCATGTTGACTGGGGAATACTGAATCATGTCTGCTCTAAAAATCCCATGTGTGGGCCAGCAACACAGCTCAGTGGGTAAAGGTGCTTACTGCCAAGACTGATGACCCGAGTTTGATTCCCTGCCACCTGCATGATGGAAAGGGAGAACTTACTCCTATAAAGTTGTCCTCAGACCTCCTCACATGTGCTATGATACATGTTACATGTAGCACTCCTTACACACGCACATATTAAAAATGTAAGAGATGGGAGGGGGAGTGACTGGAGAGGATCTGGGTTCAATTCCCAGCAACCAATACAGCAGCTCACAACATCCGGTAACTCCAGTTGCAGGGCACCTGACATCCTCTTCTGGCTTCCACAGGGTTCCCCTGTACACATATGGCGCACAGACATTCATGCAGGCAAAACAACCCCACACACTATTAAAAAAAAAAAAAAAAGATTAAACAAAAAATAGCACATAGGATACTGAAGCAGCAGGATTGCAAGCTTAGAGCCAGCCTGGCCTATATAGGAAGACCCTGTCTCAAATAATCCCCAACAACACCTCTCCCTCCAGATTACATGTAGCACGAGATGGAGTGTGAGCGTGGCTTTGAAATGGGCAGTGTGATGTATAAGCACATCCTTGTTGTTATAGTTGTTAGAATTTGAGGACCTTCCAGAGAACTTTTATCTCCCCTCAGTGGTCAATAAAATGAGAGTCCGTACCTGAAGCGCATCTCACTGCCTGTTGGCAGCAAAGCCTCCTGTAAGGCTGATGTGTGGTGTCAGCATCAAGGGAAAGGCAGAGTCATTTCCCCAGAGAATCATGGGATGGGAGTGGGGTGGGGCAGGGCCTCAGGCTTGACTCCTGGTGTTGGTGTGTCTGTGGGCCAGGCCAGGGCTCTCTACTGATTTTCTTTTGTGCTGGGGCTGAACCCAGGGACTACGTGATGCTGAGTATCTGCTCTGCTAGCGAGCCACGTCCCAGTTCCACGAGTCACTGCCCCTTCCTTTTCTGTGTAGCCCTGGCTTTCTAGAACTCGCTCTGTAGACCAGGCTGGCCTCAGACTCCTAAGACCTCATGTGTTCACCCGGAGTGCTGGAATAACAGGCCTGACCCCCCTACTTCCCGTATTTCCTTTACTTCCTCTTTAGCAACTGTCATAAATAGGTGTTCAGTGAACTCTGTTGTAAGAATTTCCGGGGGTGACTTCCCTGGGTGCAGGGCCGTGCTGTCTCCACAGGTCAGGGATAGGTGATGTCATAAGGCTCTGGGCTGAGTCTCTGGTTCCTTTCTGCTGTCCCTCTACAGGTTGTGGACACATCCAAAGGAATTGCAGATGTCCCTGAGTGGTTCAGAGGCAGCCGCCTCAACTATGCTGAGAACCTCCTACGGCACAAGGAGAATGACAAAGTTGCCCTTTATGTGGCCCGTGAGTCCCCTGGGTGGCCTTGGTGGTGAACGTGTGTGGCCCTATGGGTGTGGGGGCTGCAGGAAGGGTTCTGACTAGGTTCAGGATGGATATTGGCATATTGTTATATGCCCTCCTAGCCTAACAAACACCTCTGCTGGGAGTGTGTGCACGATAAGGATTGTGCAGTTGTGCAGGCGCACTTGTATGCATATATGTATGTGCGTGTGGAGAGCAGGGGCAGCACAGACCCTCATGCTAGAGTTTGAGTTGTTTCAGGTGGCTGCTTGCACTCCTTTGAGTAATAACACTGTTCCTTCTTCAGTCAGGCTGTTAGCTTACTGTGGAGAGAAGTCCTTAGTGGAGTGCGTAGAGCTTCCTGGAGCCATTATCTTTTTGTTCATTAGCATTTGGTTTTTTTGGACAGTGCCAACATCTGCATAGGATCAGTGAGATCCACTGGGGTAAGGCAGGGGCTTGGCTAATACTTCTGAAAAGGATTTAGTGTGCTGTGCCCTTTAATGTCATATGCCTAGTGTCTGTCCTGCTCTGACCGGTCAGTTTCCTAGTCTCTCTAGCTTCACTAATCTTTATCAAATTTTTTTTACTTAGTCGTTAGTGTTGGGGGTGGGGTCGGGTCACTGGGCTTGGTGTAGGATTAAGTGAGCTTGAGTGAGGGGTTTAGTTCAAAGCCCAGCCATGTTGTTGGTGTTTTTCTTTTTTCTTTTTAATTTACTCTTTGGGGGCCCACCACCCAACTCCCGAATAAATACATGGAGATTTATTCTTACTTATGAATGCCTGCCCTTAGCTTGGCTTGTTTCTAGCCAGCTTTTTTTTTATTTTTTTTAATTTTATGTATGAGTGTTCTGCATATATTCCTGCGTGCCAAAAGAGGGCATCAGATCCTATTATAGATGTTTGTGTGCTATCATGTGGATGCTGGGAATTGAACTCAGGACCTCTGGAAGAGCAGTCAGTACTCTTAACCGCTGAGGCATCTCTCCAGCCCCCCCAGCCAGTTTTTCTAACTTAAATTATCCCATTTTTCTTTAACTATGTTTTGCCTCTGGGCTTTTTAACCTTTCTTTATTCTATATGTCTTTCTTTCCTTCTTATTCTGGCTGGATGTGTGTCTGGCTCCTGGTGGCCTCTCCGTCTCCTTGATTTCTCTTTCTATTTCTTCTCTCTGCCTCGCAGCCCCACTTATCCTTCTCCTGCCTAGCTATTGGCCATTTAGCTCTTTATTAGACCAATCATGTGTTTTAGACAGGCAAAGCAACACAACTTCACAGAGTTAAACAAATGCAACATAAAGGAATGGAACACATCTTTGCATCGTTAAACCAATGTTCCCCAGCATAAACGAATGTAGCATGTTTTAATCTAATATTCTGCAGCACACCCACATGCTGTTGCTGTGTGACTTTAGGTAAGTTACTTGGCTCCTTTATTTCTGCAGTGCCAAGTGGGACAGACGATAGCATCTACTTCAGAGTTGTTACTGGGCTAAGCTGGGCATATCTGTGTGCGTGTGTGCATGCATGTGTGTTGTGTCTCAGAACAGTTCTCAGCACAGAGGACATTCGTGGGCTCCTCTGTTGAGGTTCTATGTTGGAAACCTATGCTGCTCTCAGCTTGGTGGCTGCCTAGTTCCCATGTAGCTTCCTGGAGCCTCTGTGGTGGGTCCAGGCCTGAGATCTCAGAGCCCACTGTCACTTCTGACGGTCACACATACCCGGCATAGTGTTCATGTCGGGTTTGGGTAATGAGCAGCGCTGCCACTTGCTTCTTCCTCCTCTGGGTTCCCAGCCCCATGGTCTAGTTCAGGCTGAGGCGTTGGCTTGGGCACCTGCCAGCCTCCACCGTCCCCTCATGCACCTGCTCCTCAGACCCTGGCAGGTGCCTGGACTGTGGCCTTGAGCTATACAACCAAACTCCCTCCTCTCAGGAGGTTGATGTTCCAAGGGAAGACCTTTAGTGCTGGGAAGAACAAATAAAATAAGAGGGAGGAACTGATAGCTGATAGGCTGAGAGGGGACTGCGTTAGTTGGAGTTGCTAGGGGGCAGGGTGAGGATATGCTTTCTGTCTGGGAAATCACCTATTTCCTGTCTTAAAATGATGTCACATGGCCTCTTGCACTCAACTGGCCTGGAAGGCACTCTAGAGACCAAGCTGGCCCTGAACTCACAGAGATCCGCCTGCCTCTGCATCCCAGATTAAAGGCGAGCACCCCTAGAACAAGCTAGCATTATCGTTTTAAGGTCTGTCTTGTTGCACTCATCAGTGTTTCCTGAACACCCATAAGGTCCCATTGCCTGGATGTCTAAGTCTATGTGAGCATCAGGCTTGGGAAGCCCGCTCTGCTCCAGGCCCAAGCTCCTGGTTCGACATCACCTTACCCCCTTCTCTGTATAAACACAAGTGCTTTACTAGGTGCTTTTCATGAGCACTCTGTTTCTCCCACTGCAAAATGGGAACAAACTTAAAATTTTAAGCCTTAAATCCAAATCTTAACCAGACCTCTCTCATAGAATACAGATCAGCTGGGCTGGCATTTCTGTAAACCCTGCCCAGCGTGGTGGGAGGTGACCTCTTCTATCTCACCCTCCTCTGTCCCTTCCCTTAAAGGTGGAGCTTTGTTGAGCCCACTTTCCTTCTTCATGTCATCAGAGTGGCAGGTGCCCCTAAGCCAGCGCTCTTGGTCAGCCTACAAGTTAGTGCTGAGGAGTAAACTCAGGGTTCGACGCTTCCAACTGAGCTTGCCCTCCACCCTGGCCCCCAGTTGGCCTCCCCAAGGCTGGTGAGCAGCATGGGGACTTGAAGATTGTTGTGTTTCATTTTCTGCTGATTTTTCAACTTGTCAGCCCCTCTTCCCCACACCCCCACAGGTGTCACCTGGCTGCACTGTGCTCACCCAGGCATCCACTGCAGTTCTCAGGCTTCCTTCTCTAAAGCTGCCTACTGGGCACTTCAGCCTTCATGCTCCAGCAGCCCATCAGCCCCGTCCTGACTTTGTCAGCACCTCTATCTGCACAGTGCACTCCGTCTCTTGAGCATTGTCACCAGGGGAAAAACGGCCTGGGTTGCAGACACTGCATACACCTGATGCCAGTTTAGTGCCTCAGGGGATCAGAAGGCTAGCTCACTTGTGGAAAGGTGCTTTGCAATTGTAAACTACAAAGCTTCCTGCTTAAGATGATGGTCACAGGGCTAGGCATCTTCCCAAAATCACTGTTTCTCCTTCAAGGATGCTAGTTCCTCCACAGCACAGTCCAGTGGGCTCTCTCTCTCTCCCTCTCTCTCCCTCCCTCCTTCCCCCCCCCCCCCGTGTCTGTGTGTGTGTGAGTGTGTGTGTGTGTGTGTGTGTGTGTGTGTGTGTGTGTGTGTGTGTGTGACAGATCACCTGACAGCACATCTCAGACAGGTTTGCCACCTCTGTCCTTGTGGCTTTAGCTGGCTGACAGGGGCTGGCCCACTGTTGTCTACAGAGGCCTTACTCCTCAGTGTGAGGGCCTTTCCTAGGCTGGCAGGAGTTCTCACAGCCGGCAGCTGGCTCCCCACAATGGACCACAGGGGAGATGCAAGATCTTGCTTTTGTGCTGGGATTGGCATGTGCTTTCCCACCGACCAATGTCTGTAGCTCAGTTTTACCTCTACTTAGAGCAGCAGTTCTCGACCTGGGGGATCAAAAGGACCCTTTCATAGGAGTCACCTATCAGATATTTACATTATGATTCCTAACAGTCACAAAGCTGCAGTTATGAAGTAGCAATGGAATAATTTTATCACGGGGAGGTGGGGGTCACAGCATTAGGAAGGTTGAGAGTCACTGACTTAGAGACAGTGTCATTCACTAAGTGGAGTGTGGGCTTGAGGCACTGGGCCAGCTGTCACTAGTGGTTCCCATAAGGACCAAGTAGTCGCCTGGGCCAGGCCTGTGAAGCTGGGAGGGGCTGTGTGAGGTACCTGTGCCACTGCCCCATTTTCAATTCTTATTGATTGATGGGTAGAAGTCAGCATGGATGGTTTGACATAATTTCTTTGGTGAAGATTCTTGCAACCCTCAGAGAGGCCCTCATAGTGAGGCCTCTGCAGGCAATAATGATCATTTAATATTCTTTTTCTTTTTTGGTGGTGGTGGTGGAATAACGAGATCTCACTATGTAGCCCTGGCTGCCCTGGAACTTGATCTGTAGACCAGGCTGGCTTTAAACTCAGAGGTCTGCCTGCTTCCGCCTCCTGAGTGCTGGGAATCAGTGTGTGCCGCCACACCCAGCTTGCTTGCTTATTTATTTATTTATTTATTTATTTATTTATTTATTTATATTCACCCTGTTTAGTATTTGCATTAGTTAGCCATTAAAAAGATAACTGTAGCGAGATATTCACCTTGTCTGCACCTGTGGCTTAGGCCATGCCCATTGGGGCGGAGACAGAGCCAGACGTGAGCTGGGGGAAAAGGCTGGGAAAGGGTCGGGCTGCTCCTTTTGGTAGTAGACGCTGGAAGGCTTAGGATCCGGTGGAACCCGCCGCGTTCATCTGCCTATGTTGTGAGTTATTTCTCCCTTAATAAACATCTATTAGGCCTAATTGTTTATCCTGATCCTTATTAAATCGCAATAGAAGCCCGACAGTAGGTGGACTGATACTCAGCAATGAAAAGGAGGGGACAGACCCTGAAAACAGGGTAGACAAATCCTGTATGTGCCACACTGAGGGGAAACCTAAGACCAGTCTCAAGGGTGGTGGCTGTGCCTGCCTGGCCATAGAAACCGGTAACCCCAAAGATGGGAGGAGAAAGACCACCCACACAAGTTGTCATGGCCAAATTAACTAAAGCAAGCTTTTTTATTCGTTTACATGGACTGCCTTCCCCTAAGGCGGGATTCAAGAGGTTAGCATTGGACATGAGGAAGACAAAGTTTTTATAACTGGGTGACTTGGCTGGCAAAATGGGTAGGGTTACAGGAGCAGAACATAAGTATAACAAGTTAGTCGTATATAACAACTTCTGGAAACAAAGATACAAGGTGGTCTGAACAAGGTAGTCATAGTAACAAGTAGTCATAACAACTCTTTGACCTGGTTGCCATTTCCTGGGACAGGTAGTGGAGATTACAGGTTTGGCATAGCCCAGTCCTTTCATCATTCAAATGGATAGCAGATTGGTGATGCCTGGGGGCAGAGGTGACAATGCAGGGTATATGATCACAGGATGGATGTGGTGGTGGCAGTGCTGGGAAGTGTCACCGTTGACAGCTATGCATACACTATCTCCATATTGGTTTCCCTGTGCTGCATTCTTGCATTCTTGTTCTGCATAATGTAATCTCCAGGACAGTGGGGTTCTCCTGCCTTCATCAGCACCTCCTCTTGGGGGTCCCACCTTGGGGTCTCAGAGCATGGAAGCCTGGCTTCTACCGTTCCTGGCTGTCCTGGAGTGGCCCCACCCTGGGCCTGTTCTGCATTTCCCATGTCCAGATCCTCTATTCCTGTCCTGGCTGACTCAGGTCCCCTCCCTGCATGGCCTATGCTTTAGCTGTCTTGTTTTCTTCTCAGGGGAAGGCAGAGAGGAGGTCGTGAAGGTGACTTTTGAAGAGCTGCGGCAGCAGGTGGCTGTGTTTGCAGCAGCCATGAGGAAGATGGGTGTGAAGAAAGGGGACCGTGTGGTCGGTAAGGACCTCTTGCCGCCTCCTCCTCCTCCTCCTCCTCCTCCTTTTCCTCCTCCTCCTTCTCCTCCTTCTCCTCCTCCTCCTTCTCCTCCTTCTCCTTCTCCTCCTCCTCCTCCTCCTTCTCCTCCTCCTCCTTCTTCTCCTTCTTCTCCTCCTTTTCCTTCTACTCCTTCTCCCCCTCTCCTTCCCCCTTCCCTTTTCCTTCCCATCCCTCCTTCCCTCCCTCTCTCCTTCCTTTCCTTTCTCTCTTTGGCAAATGCCTTTTAGTGCTGTTCTATCACTGGTGCCAAACTCAAACCAAATCAAGCCACACCAACAATAAAGAAGATGGAGAGACTTGACTGAAAAAGTTGGAGCTGTGTGTAGAGCACACTCCTGTGTGACTCCAGCCATTTACTCAGGCTGGAGTTGACACACAGTGAATTGCAGAATGAGTCCCTGGTGAATCACCCATCATTCCAGAATTTGGGAGGCTGAGGTAGGAGGATTGCAAGATCCACACCAGCTCAGGTTACATAGGGAGACCATGTCTCAAAACAAAACCATTATCATCGTAAAACAAGACAAAGAAAGATAAAGCAAGAATCCCCTACCCTACTGTTCTGTGAGGACCAGGAATTTTCTTCATTGTGTTTCCAAAGCAGGAAGGGGCAAGGGTGTCCTGGTGTGGTCTGTGCAGCTGGTGGATTAGCAGAGGCATTAGCCCTGTTAGGAGTTAGCCCTGTTGTGGGGCACTGTGAAGGAGGAAGGGGCGCCAAGCAGCAGGCCGAGCCTGTGCAAAGGCCCTGTGGCTGGTGAGAGCAAAGTATCTGTAGGAATGAAGGCACTGTACAGATGGCCAGCACTGATCTGTGATAGTCTTTTCCACCTCTCCCTGCCTCAACCTGAGTTGCTCAAGGCCGTATTCCTTCTCAGAGCCTCTCCTCAACACTTTTGACCATAAGGCAGGAAAAAGATGTACAGAAGCCTAACACAGTAGGAGTGGGCAGAGAGAGTCTCTGGGTTTGGGCCCAGGCACTTGTTGGGGACTGTTGTTCATGAGGTACCCTGGAATCTGCAGGCCACCAGGCCTGGTATCTCTCTTGAACATCGCTGCACCCCGTTGTTCCCTCAGGTGGCATCTCATTTCCCGCAGAGAGCAGCTCAACCAATTTCCCAGTTCTCCTTTGACTTTGCCTTTGATTTCCCAGCAGCAGGAAGGCCTGCGGGGAGCTCTCCTTCACCCAAAAACTTCTTCCAGGGCAGCTTGGGGCGCAGTTCCTGACCCACAGTTGGACAAGGCCACAGGCCATGGTGATGATCTGAGTAGCTATGTGCCGTTTCTGGCAGGGTGTGCCTCTGCCGAGGGGACTGGCTAACAGCAGCTGCCAGTGTGTGTTTGCAGAGGGCGAGTCTGTGCCATAGCACAGGGAGCAGATCCAGGGCTGAGCCCGGAGCCCTGCAGCTCCTTCTTAGATGGTGGGCAGGGCGTGGAGTGAGTGCAGTGCGTGCTGGTTGATAGGAAAGGCATCACCAGCTCACCCCGCTCTGTCATTGGGTTCTGTGTTTCCTTCCCCACTGCACCTGTGCACAGGCACCATCTCACTTAGGGGCCACCCTGGCAGTCAATGCTTTTGGCAGATTTCTCACCGATCTCCAATAGCAGCTTGACTTTTCTTTGTGGGCTCAAGGTTTGATGTCATCTTTATGTTGTTTGCCTGCCCTGCATTCTCCGGGGACGGGCTCTGTGTCTGTCCCTGGAGATAGGCTCTGTTTCCGTTCTTGGCCTGACACATGCTGTGGAAGGCCAGGCACACAGCTGGCATCCAATAAATAGCTGCTAGGTGAATGCGCGTGAGGACTGGGGTAGCAGTCAGTCAGCTGAGGTTTTCATTTGTTTGTGTTTGGGGGCAGGCTCCTGTTATGTGGCCCAGTCTGGCCTGGAACTTTGGTCCTTGTGCCCCTATCAACTGTATGCAGCCAGTGCAGGCTTTCAAGAGTGAAGTCTCACCTTTCTTGTGTCCTTTTTGGCCATTTGAGCTGTTGCTTTTTGAGATTGAGCAAAACAATGCTGAAGCCTCTTCTCTCTCTCTTTTTTTCCAGCAGGTTTCTCTGTGTAGCTCTGACTGCCCTGGTGCTCACTCTGTAGACCAGGCTGGCCTCAAACTCACAGAGATCCGCCTGCCTCTGCCTCCTGAGAGCTGGGACTAAAGGCATTCTTCGCCACCATTGCCCAGCTGTCTTTTCTTATTATTCTTGTTTTTTTTTTTTCCCCACCAGCTTGTTTTGTGGTGCTGGATTGGAACTCAGGGCCGTTGCTTGGCAAGGCTCCACCACTGAGCCATGAGCCAGCCCTCTTTTGCATTTTTAAAAGTCTGTTTGCAGCAGCTGTTTCTGAGAGAAGGTAACACAGTGCTAAGGATGCCTGGGGACATTTGAGACTCATCCTGGGGCTGGGCTCTCGCTGGGGAGACTGTCTTAAGCGGCCAGAGCTCTTCACTCAGGCTGCCTCTTGGCCTGCCCTGCTGTGGCTCTCAGTCAGCTTCCCGCTGCCCTGACCACAGTTCCACGTGAAGAGTGGAACAGGTGGCACAGGTGCCTGCAGGGCTGAGGAGGTGCATTAAACTGTTCACAGCTGTTTTCTTTTGCTTGTGATGTGATATGGCCCCCAAAGCAGGCCTAATGATCGGCTTAGGAGGAGGGTGGGCTGCTTGTCATGTTTGTCATGTTAACAAGGCGTTGGCTGGAAACCACCCCCCTCCCTGGGAGTAAGTTCAGCTTCCTTGGGTGACAACAATGACTCTTCAAGCAAATGAACACTTCTGCAGTGGCCTTTGCCACCTGCCAGGCATAGGTGGGCTCTTGTGGGTTGAGGAAATGGTGTTTGAAATCCTGTCCTTCACGTGCCTATGTACCATCAAGGAACACACAAGCTTAGAGAGCCAGAGTACAGATTGTTGCGTCTCTCTGGAGGAGGTCGTTATGGGTGTTATGGGCGCTTGGCCATGGCCCTTCTCCCAAGGCCTGCGTTGACTTCCTTTCTCCTAGAGTGCTGGCACTGTCTGCTGGCACTGTCTGTCTTGTTGATGGTGATCCTTCCAGCCATAGATGTTCTCTGCCTTCCTACATGATGCCAACTTCCCAAAGGGTCACACACAGCAATCCCTGTGGGTGTGGTCACCTGTCCTCTCTCATTCCACCCACCCATCTGGCAGACAGAACATTTCTTATCGTTTGTGGAGCATGCTGAAACACATTTGGTAAAACAGAGATGAAGATGGGAAGTCCTTGCCCTCACCTGAGAGCCCCACTATATATATTAACTAGGTAGTACAGACATGGTCAGGCCGATAAAGAACTCTGGAAGTACCACTGTGTTTCTTTTCTTTTCTTCCTTTTTTTACATTTTATTTATTTTTGTGTGCATTAGTATTTTGCCTGCATATGTGTTTGTGTGAGGGTGTTAGATGTTATAGTTACAGACAGTTGTGAGCTGCCACGTGGGTGCTGGGATTTGAACCCTAGTCCTCTGGAAGAGCAGTCAGTGCTCTTAACCACTGATGTTTAAGTGCCTAGCTTAAGGAAGGATTCCCTGAAGAAGTGCCATGTGATGTAAGAGCTAGACAAGTGTGCTCTGAGTGTGGGAGCTTGCTGCGGGTGTAGGCGTGCAACAGTTTGTGCAAAGACCCTGGGAGAGGAAGAAGCTTTGTATACATGAGGGGCTGAATGAAGTGAGCAGAGTGAGGGAGGAGAGCTGGAAGGGTAGAGCTGCCTACGGAGGCCGTAGGGGTCACTCTGGTTCCATCGTGGAGAGTAAACGGGGAGGCACAGTGAGAGGACGTGCTGGTATTTCTGTTTCTCACATACTTGAGGCCTCTTGGGGAAACTTCTGGAAGACTGTTGCTTTGACTCCCTCAACCCAAGGCTTTCTCCCCTCCCTCCCACAGGTTATCTACCCAACAGTGCACATGCCGTGGAGGCCATGCTGGCTGCTGCCAGTATTGGAGCCATCTGGAGTTCTACCTCGCCAGACTTCGGCGTGAATGTGAGTTGGTCCTGTTGGAGGGTGCCCCTGGTGGGGTTGTGGCTGTCTGAGCTGAGCTGTGAGCATCTCCCTGGACAGCCATAAGAGGGAGGGGGAGGCTATAAGGAGTCGGATCTCATCGTTGGTGCTGGGGATTTGACTGATTGATCACACAGCCTTACACACACCCAGAATGAGCAGGGATCGGATTTAGAATAATTTAATTTTTTCTTTCTAAAGACAGAGTCATACTTTGTAGTTCAGACTGCCCTTGAACTTGAGGCATTCCCCCCCCCCCCCCTTAGTGTTTCAAGTTCTAGGATTACAGGCATAAGCCATCTCACCTGACCTGGACTTTGTTTTTTAAGTTTATTAACAAACTGGTTCTTGCTTCCTTCCTGCCCTCTGATTATTGCTTCCCAGTTAGCAGGTGGTGTGTGCGGTTATTAGGTGGTGTGTGCAGCAGTGATTGCTAGCCTGGTGTCATGATGTCACCTTGCCTCCTCTGCCTGGGACTTTGGGACTCTGAGGTTTCCTGAATGCTTGTCCCGACCTTCTTGGGCTTTCGGAGCAACTGTGGTGCTCAGGGTGTGTCCAGAGTGGCCCAGGTGGCTGATGTGTGCTGTGGCCACTGAGGAAAGCCTGCTTTGGCCACAGTCGTCTATCTGGTCAGTAGGGCCCTGGACTCATAAGTGCCAGGAGGAGTGTACTACAGGAGGACACTAGCATTCATGCCACCAGCTCTCCTGGTGCCAGCTGCTTCTGACCAGGCCGGGTCAGTTGGTGTAGCCAGCAGCTGGCGGTTGGTCTGGGTGTTGGACTGGTAGAGCATGGGCTGAGTTTGGGGTGTGCTCCCTGGTTCATTCTTCAGGGTGAACGTGTAAGCTCACATCTTCTTTAAGGCATGTTGTCTCGACAAAGGCTTTTGAGGTTCTGATTTCTCATGGAGGAGGAGTGCTGATGGCTCAGGGCCCCTCACTTCAGTCCATGGCCCAGTGAGCTGAGATGATGCTCGTGTGTCCTTTTCCACTTCCTGTGCCCTTTCCCACATATACCCAACCCCAGGACTGTCTGGGATCAGCAAGGATTGGCCTGAAAGTCCACGGTGCCTACCAGCTGCAGGGTCTACTGTGAAGTGTATGAGCTAGTTGGGACCCATGGAGCCCTCATGGGCGGTTCTAACAAGGTGGCCCTGGGTGCTTTCTCTCAGGAGGTGGCCAAGAGTAAGGAAGCAGATAGGCTTTCTGGTGTAAGGCTACCCACCTACAGTCTAGAGCCTGGGATGGGGACCCACAGTGCACCTGTGGGCTGACAGGACACAGGAGGCCTGTGTGGCTGGGACCAACCGTGTCTCTTGCTCATCAGAACTGGGGTAACTTGTATGGGGGCTGCAGACCTGAGACAGCTCCAGAATTGGCCTTCTGATGGTGGGGGTGGGGTGTGCCCATCAGTGCACTGGAGTACCCGCTCCTGGGCAGAAGTTACCACCAGAGGCCTGTGATTCCAAAGGACTGGCTTCCAGTGAGTGGCTTCCCTGGCTGTTTGTCTTGTAGTCTGGAGTCACAGCTGCAGGCTGCTGTCTGGTGTGTAATGCTTGTTTGGTGTCATGGACACTAGGGGGCAGCAGGGCCCCACCACCGTGTCCTCCATCCTGCAGGGCTTGGCCGTTATCTCTGGTTGGGCAGTCTGCTGCTGTGCTGTGTTTAGGGAGAGTCTCTTTTCACTGTTCCTCTCCCCTGCCTTACACAGGAAGCAAGCCTGGCAGCTATGGCCTGGGACAGATAAATGGCTTCTTCATGAAAGGCTTCAGGGGCAGCCACTTGCCCGCTGGCCCCTGGCCTAGGGCCCTGTGTCCTCTGGCAGGCCTGCTGTTTGCTCATCTCCACACCTGTTCGCTGTGAGCTGTGGCCTGGGACAGAGCCAAAGGGTTGAAGCTGCTGCTCAGACTGTGTCTACTGGACACTGACCACCCATGTTCAGGGTGAAAACCTCTAAGACCCATGTGCTTAGGGCTCAGCCTGCAGCTTGTTGCCCTCATTCTCCATATACACTTTAGCTGCTCGAATGGTTTGTGTGTGTAAATAGGACAGCCACTGTCTTTACTCTGGGTAGCCATCTGTGTGACTCAGCATGGGCCACTGGTTTCAACACCTGAATGGTTGCTAAGCACTGGCTCGGGTCAGACCCATGATGGCAGGGTGTTCACTGTAGCATAAGGCAGTTGGCACAGCTCTGGGAACCTCAGCAGGCTCCTTCATGTGCCCTGAGCACTCTATCTCACCTGCCCGGCCAAGGGAACTTCAGTAGAGATTTGCAGACTCTGATTTGGAAATGCCTGTTGTCTTTGCTGTCTGAGGTATAGCACTGCTACTGAGGGTATCTCTGTGATGTCTGAGACTTAGGCCTTATCATTGAAGCTGGGGAGTGTCTCTGTGATGTCTGAGCCTCAGGCCTTATCACTGAGACTGGGGGCCTCGGGCCTCTGGGTGCTGGGTCCTCCTTATGGCCAGCTGTGAATGGAGATGGTCCTCTGAGATGAAGGCCCTGCAGGCCACCTGCTGACACCCTCCCAGGCTAGCATCTCAGCTTCTCTGGCCTTGGGCTTTCTAGCAGACTTCTTATTCCTTCTGTCAGAACATCATCCCTGGTCCCGTGCCTGGCTGTGGGCTTCCCTTCCAGGCACTGATGTGATCTGTCCAGGGACCTCAGCACCCACTTCTGTCTCGCCGTCTATTCTGTGTGTTTCTTTAGCAGAGCAGACTGTCAGCTGGGAGCCTGTGTACCCAGGGGTCAGGCTGCACTCCCAGCGGTGCCACTGGCCTCTTGGCATGTTCTCTGCTTGAAGTTCTTAAGTCAGTCCTTCTCAGTAACGTACCCCAATCCTGGTCCCATGAGAGTCAAAGCAGGGCATGACTGGGGCGAGCTTAGAACATGCTGTAGATCAAGGGTTTCAACATTGTTATGCATTTTTACTGACAACCGTTTTCTTACCTAACCAAGGGCTTTCCATCTGTGATCGTGTCTTAGACATAGAGCAGGCACAGGGTTCATGGGCTCCTGTGGTTGAACGCTTCCTATAGCAAAGACCAGGACAGACCCCTGTGTCTGTGCTGCAGGTGGCCCGGGGCCCTCGAGTGTTGGGGCGCCCTTTGTATATGGGGTGAATGAGGCTGGAGGGAGATAGGTATAGGGTGCCATTGTTACCACACCAGGTCCTGGGTGCTCACCACTCAAAAGCCAGTGTCTGGGAGGCAAGAGGTGGAGAAGAATCAGGTTTATTCCAAGATGGAGGATGGTGTCCCGTCCTGGGAGAGTCTTGGGTGCAAAGGGGACTTTCATAGCTGGGGGTGGGGGGTAGGGGGGTGGAGCAGGAAGGCTGGGTCTTCATCACCCTGGGGGGAGTCTCCCTTTCCCCTCTGTTCTGACCAGAGCACCAGTGACATTCAGTGAGCTGCCAAGGCTGACAGACCCTCACCGGGTTGTCTCCTGTGAAGGTGACACCTCACGGCACTGCACACTTGCATTCAGTGGTAGGCAGGTGGTGATAGTCCCTCAGTCAGAGACTCTCTGAGGTGATAGCCGCACTTTGAACATGGCCTGCTGCATTGTAAGAGGCTGTGTGTGAGTGACTCCAGGGGTAATGACTCTCTGCTCAATCAGATTTGGTAAGAATTTTATTTTATTGGGGAAAAATAGGTTTTTACTATTTTTTATATAGTTAATTTTTTATATTATACTAATCCACTAGTATAAATCTTTCCTTTTAAATTTTATTCCCCCCCCCCCACCCGACATTGTTTCTCTGTGTAACAGCTCTGGCTATCATGGAACTCACTCTGTAGACCAGGCTAGACTCAAACTCAAACTCAAGAGATCCATCTGCCTCTGCCTCCTGAGTGCTGACTGAGATCATAGATGTGTGCCTATTCTTATTCTTATTTTTTAAAATAATTATGTGTGTGTATGTTGTGTCTGTGTGGCATGCATGACGCTTTAAGACGCATGTAGAGGTCAGAGGGCAGCTTGGTGGAATCAGTCTCGTGCTTTTAGGATGAGCTAGTACCGCCAGCTCTTTCACCCTCTGTCTGGCCCAGCAGCCAGTTTGTTTTTGAGACAGTCTCACTCTGAGCACAACCTGACCTTGAACTCATGATCTCCCGATCCTCCATCTCAGTCTGAGAGCTGGACTGACAGGCATGAGCAGCAAGGCCCACACACACCTTTCTTCTTTGAGCTGTCTGCATTGTGAACTCTCTTTTAGAATTGGAACCAGAAGCAACACCAGCAATTGTCTGGTCTTGTTCATATTTTGGGAGAGTAGGGACCCTCCGGTTCCTGGCAAGCACACAGCACACGGGAGGTGGAGTGAACCACTGTGCCTGGGCTCTGCCTATCCATCAGTGTGGGACTGTGAAAACGATAGCATTGAGGTGAACTCAGTCCTGGAACCGTTAGCTTCATGATGCTCAGGTGTTAGGGTGCATGAGAACTCCAGTGGGCTGGCAGGGACACATTGCCAGGCTGAGGGGATGCTGCTGTAGCCAGTGGGGGGGCACCCTGAGATGTGTCGTTCCCCCCTCCCCTTTTGGATTCCTGCTGAGCCAGCACCTCTCCCTGCTGAGAGTCACCCAGGGAGGTCTGGAAACACTGAGCACTGGAACAGCTAATTAGTCACACTTAGGGCCCCAATTAACCTAATGCTCCTTCTGCAGGTGGCTTGGCCTTCAGCCAGGTGGGGACCCTGTCTGTGATGTGTGGTGTCACTGTAGGTGTTCTCTGAGCAGCCGCTGGCAGAAGCACAGAGGGCAGAGGGGTAGAGCCTTCCCCTGTCTCTGGCCTTGCTAGCAATGATGCCTTCCTGGCCATCCTGGGTTGGGTAGGGGCTGAGGAAGTCTAAGATGCTGTCCGCTGCATCACTGGCCTTGCTAGCATCAATGATGGCCTCCTGGCCATCCTGGGTGGGGTAGGGGCTGAGGAAGACTGCTTCAGTGCTTTGATCTGTTCCCCTTGGCAGGGGCTATACAGCAAAGTGGTCCCATAGCTGTGCCTGTGTTGGCCAGTTACTAGTTTCTTATCGGCTAGCTCTGTCTTAATGATTGACCCACTTCTATTAATCTAAGTATTTCCACATGGTCTCATCTTACCGGAGAGCGGGACTTGTGTCCTGCTCTCTCCAGTCTCTCCATGCTGACTCCTCTCTCCTACTTCCTCTTTCCTCCTTCTCTCCTAGACCCTCCTATCTTCCTTTCTTTCCTATTGGCCAACAGTGCTTTATTCTTTATGCTTTATTAACCAATACAAGAAACATATTTATAGAATGACATCTCCCATCATGCCTGTCTACATAGATTTGTATGGGAGGTAGGAAAAGGCTACCCTTGGTGGGTTGTGGATTCCCTGTGTGGTGCACAGTTCTGTGGATAAGTCTGCTCCTCCAGCCAGGGCTTCCTGGGCAGCGTGTATGCTTACAGGACAATGTGAACACTTGCAGGAGGATACAGGTTCCTTTTACATCAAGGTTTCACAGAACCTTGCACCCTTCTGCAAGGCAGATGGCATGTGTTTATGGAGGGCAGTGGTGAGAAGTGCCCTGTGCAGTGAGAGCCCTCTGCTGGGGCAGTTGGAACATTTTCTGTTTTAGGTCATACATCTGAGTCTTTGGGCTTTTTATTTTAATTAATTAATTAATTAATTAATTATTAACATTGAGGCTTTGGCTTTCCTTGGTGGCCATTGCTTCCTGGATGTGTCTGGAGTTTGCATGGACTGCCTGTGTTGGCTGCTAGCACTGAGGACAGGTGGCATTGCTCAGCACGGCCACTGACATTTTCCCTCCTGCATTTATAGTTTCCGATGACCCATCCTCCCATTTTCAGGGTGTCCTGGATCGGTTTTCTCAAATTCAGCCGAAGCTTATCTTCTCAGTGGAAGCTGTTATCTACAACGGCAAGGAGCACGGCCACCTGGAGAAGCTGCAGCGAGTTGTGAAAGGTACTTGGGGGCCTGCCCTTGGGCGCATGTGCAGACAACAGCTGGGCCTGACCTTGTCCACCCCTCCTTCAGGCCTTCCTGACCTGCAGAGAGTGGTGCTGGTCCCCTATGTCCTCCCGAGGGAGAAGATAGACATTTCCAAGATCCCCAACAGGTAAGGAGCCACCACTCTCCAGACTAGGCCCCATGTATCTGAGGTGGGGGAGCCATTAGCTGAAACCCTCACTGTGCAGTGGAGCATGGGGGGGCTCATACTGAGTCTCTCCAGACCAGACAGCAACGACATAGCAGGAACCATCAGTTTCCTTCCTGCCTCGCTGTGGTCGGTGAAGGCACTAGGAATGCCTTCCTGGATTGGGCAGAGCAAGTTGGTGTTACATATGTTGTGTGCACAGGCATGCTAACCTGTGTCACCCATTTGGTACACTCAGGTTTGTAAGTACATGTGGAAGCTATGTAGATGGACGTGGGTGTGCACAGTGTATGCGGCTAACCTGAATCCATGGGTTCTTTATCTGTGAGTATGACTAACTACAGACGGTAGACATTTGGGAAACACCAGCGTCTGCCCTGAGCATGTGCAGACCTTATTAGGGCCACTATTTACACAGCATTTCTACCGTGTGTCCTCTAGGGGTGACTTAAGGCTGGGAGCGTGTCCTTTTGCCTTCCCCCCACCCCAAGCCAGGGTTCCTCTATGTAGCTTTGGAGTCCGCCCTGGCTCTGCTCTATAGACCAGGCTCTGCCTCCCAAGTCTTGGGATTAAAAGTGTGGGCCACCACCGCCTGGCCCCTTTGCTTTTCTGACATTGGTAATTTGTTAGTGGGTTAGGCCAAGGGTGTCTGTTTTTGTTGGGGTCCCTTTGATCTTCGGGGTTGAAGGGATCTGGTTATCTTTGCAGGGATCCTTCCTTCAGCCTTAGCTCATGCTACTGGTAGGTGCTCCTCACCTCCCAGGCTAAAATCTGAGGCTGTGAAGAGGGGCTGGAGGGGCATGGCAGCCCTCCCCTACCCCTGTGCTCTCTGTGAGGAGAGGCTCAAGACGGGCAGCGATCGAGTGACATTGGGCTCCCTGGTTTTTGCAGGGTGCTGCCTGGGGCCCTGAAGGAAGTGAAGCATGTGTTTTGATATCTACAGGTGCCCTCTGCTTCAGAGGATGAGACACACCTGTGGGTGGGGAAATGCTGGCTGCTAGGCTCATAGGATACAGCCTATCCTTCCATCAGGAGGGGATGGAAGTACTCAGGCCCTGCGAGCTGCCTGGCTGCTTCTCTGTGAGATCTGGGGTGGTTTCCTCTGTTAGAAACAAGTCAGTGCAAAGAAACGCTTGTCCACAGTGTCCTGATGAGGCAGACTTCACTTTTGATGCAGAGGGTGTGTGCTGGTAGTGCACTCAGGCGGTGTCTGTCTTTTCCCCATTGGCTGGGCTCTGACCTCACAGTCTTACTGGATTTGCTAGCCTGGAAAGAACTGGTACACAGGAAATGGAGGAGGAAGGGAAGAGTGTTATTGTTCAGGGAGAAAAGGGGGTCACTGCCCTAGGTCACCAAATTCCCAGAATGCAGTAGGAGTCTTCGAGTAAACAAAGGTTTTAGTGGGTGTGTGGGTATTAAAATATTTGCATGGACGGTTTGAATTCTTTGTTCCAAATACTTGTTTTATAGTATTTGATAAACACGATTCATGTTTGACATTTCTTGCGCTCCTGACTGGCCTTGAGGTCTGTCCTTCACAGGGCCCTTGTTACCTGGAAAGAATGCTGAGGGCAAAGGGCAGTTTGGCAAGACCTGGCCAATAGTCTCCCCATTCGGGTTCTGATCCCAGCTGGGTGGCCGATAGTAATTCACCTGTCTGTGCTCTTGCCATCCTTTAAATGCCGATGGTACATCCCTCTGTGAATCAAATAGGCCAGTGCTGGGACAAGTGCATAGTTAGCTATGGGTAACAGTGTGTCCCCATGAGGTTCAGTGGTTTCTGTCCCTTGAAGCCACCCATGACCACAGCTGTGTGAGTCCATTGTGAGCCCGCCCAGGTATTTGCTCCTTTGGACCCAACAGCTTGCTGACCTGATAACTTACAGCTAAATGAAGGAATGTAACCCTAGATTTAGCCCTGGTGTGTCTGAGGAGGCCATAATGCAGAGGTGAGGAGGAAAGCCGGGGATCTTCTGTTTCTCAGTAAGTGAGGTGGTCAGGAGAGTCACATCCATCCACCCGTTAGTTTGCTGAGCTGTCTGTCCCCTCATGCAACCCAGGCACCAGCCGCTGCCATTGCTCTCTTAAGATTTCTGGCTGTCACAGATAAAGCTGAACAGCAAATGGCTGGTGCAGGGAGCACAGGCAAGGCAGAGCCTCCCCTGCTCTTTTCATTTTTAGGAGAGAAACAAAAGCAATGGTTCTTTACTCTGATTTATGGCGCCTTTAGAAGGAAGGGCTTTTCCCTGTGGGAAGTGTCCGTTAGACTGGCACTTCATAGAACAGGGCTTTGGAGGAGGTGGATGTGGGGGCGCGGCTGTCAGAACCATTTTGGATGTCTCTTTAAAGCTATTCCCTGTCCCTGGTCTCTGAGGCATGTCTTCTCATGCCAGGTGGGGTGGGTTTCAGTGTCATTAGCCTCGGCAAATTGCTGAGTTTAATGACATCCCACCTCCTTGCTTGGAAGAGAGAGTTTGATTTGTCAGAAAACGGAGACCTGCTGTTCCCGTTTGTTCTGTGTTCTGGGCCACCCACATCTGGCGACTTCTAGTGGCCGTGGGTTGAGGCAGAACTTAGTTAACAGCTTGGGTTACTTGTATTTTTTTCTGGTCAGATATTTATTTACACATGGCTGTTGTAGGCTCCAGGATGTAATAAATGAGGGGGATACATATTGGCTGTGTTGGCTTTGGGCCAATTATTTTACCTTCCTGCCCCAGGGTGGCGAAGCATTCAGGTTCAGCTATGGGACAAGCACTCCTGTCCGGGGCTGCTCATTAGGACCTTGTGGACTGGTCCACACAGGTCCTGGGGTCAACGGACAGTGATAGGCTCGCTGGGAGCTACATTTCCCAGAAGTGTAGAGGGGGTTGTCTGGGGGGAAGGGGTTGTCTCTAAGGGGGCAGCCCTGGATGTAAGAAACTCAGGCACCTAATCTTCATGTTCAGTGACTTGCCCTTTAACCAACTTGAATTTGGGAGTCTGACCCTTCCCTTCCTCAGGCACAGGGCTTCCATACTCAGTCAGCATCCATGGATACAAGTGAGCCAGTGGTCTAGGCTTTTATGGTAGATGAGGAGGGGTCTTGGGCCATATCTAGCTGGGGGCAGAATCAGCAGGCCTCTTCTGGCATTCTGGAATGTTCACTGTTGGTTTCTCATGTTCCTGCCTACAGTGTGTTCTTGGATGATTTCCTGGCAAGCGGGACAGGCGCTCAGGCACCTCAGCTAGAGTTCGAACAGCTGCCTTTCAGCCATCCTCTGTTCATCATGTTCTCCTCGGGCACGACAGGAGCACCCAAGTGCATGGTGCACTCTGCTGGGGTAGGTGGCTTTCCTATGCTGTTTTCTTTCAAGATTTATTTGTTATATGTACAGTGTTTTGTCTGCATGTATGCCTGCAGGGCAGAAGAGGGCACCCGATCCCCACATTATAGATGGTCGTGAGCCACCATGTGGTTGTTAGGAATTGAACTCCAGACCTTTGGAAGAGCACTTGGTGCTCTTAACCTCTGAGCCATATCTCCAGTCCTCCTATGCTGGCTTGACAAGTCTGTTCTGCCCGGGGGGCTGTTTTTCTCTGAGTGGCATGCTTCTGGGATTGGCCCAGGGCAGTGGAGCATTGCATTCTTAGCTGTGATGGCTGTGATAAGAGGCAGGTGGGCTAGAGCACACTGTTGCCTGGGAGGAGGCACCCTGTGAGCCAGCCACCTTGACACTGCAGGTCCTGGGCCCACGGGATGGTGAGCTCAGAGGGTGGGCTGCCAGCATTTTCAAAAGGCAAGCAGGAAAGATGACAGTGTCAGCACATCAGCCTTATAAGGGATGTAGCTTCAGGGGACTGACTGTAGTGTGTGTGTATGGAGCTGGGTGGCCTTTGAGATTTATGTAGGACTGTAGGTTGTGGTCCAAAAAACTCAAAAGCCATTAGGTTATGCTAAAAGTGATTCACTGAGAGCTCCCTATGCTGTGAGACTAGAGACTCACAGGAGGGATGCCCGCTTTTTGGAGGTGAGGAAAGAAGACTGAGTGTCAGGAGGTTGGTTTCTCCCACAGCCTCATGCCTGGCCTGGTCAGTGGCCTTCTTGTGTCTTCAAGTGGCCTCTCAAGAGATACCCAGGCCTCGTGTTTTCTCTGCCCACTCCTTGCCTTCCCTTGTATCCCCAGGGAGCTGACTAAGCACCTTGCCTGATTTTGAGAGTCCCCTCCCCTCTTGTTTTTATTGTTATTTGAGACAAGGTCTGACTGTGTGGCCCAGGCTGGCCTTGGACATGGCAGTCCTCCTGCCTCAGCCTCTGAACACTGAGATAGCTGGCATATGTTATTATGCACTGTAGGGAGTTTGTTGCCTTGAATCTAGATGAACACAGCATGGGGGAGAGGGGAGTGTTGCCCTGGTACGTGGGGTCATCACTGGCTTGTTTCTAAGGTTCCTGCATCCATGGGGGTATCTTAGAAAGCAGTGTCCATTTCTTCCTTTAACTTATTCAGGGCTAGGACTGTGGCTCAGCAGAATGGCATCTGCCCAGTACGTGTGTACCCGGGGTTCTATTCCCAGCACTGGGTGGGGGGGGGGGAGCTCTTGTTTGAGACCCAGGGAACCATGCTACTATGTCATCCCCAGGGAAGGCAGTCAGCACTGGTGTTTAAGAACAGAAATGCTCTGTTTTGAACTTGGAACGGGAGGATTCATCACCTCCCAAACAGCGCCATCTACTGGGCACCAGGTGTTAAATCTATGGGGACATTTACCGTTCAAACTGTAGCAGCTTTGTATGGAGGTCCTTCTTTGATTTCTCTAGAGTGTGTGACATGTGGGGACTTGTGCCAGCCCCATGGCTCTTCCATAGTCTGTGAGCCTCCTTATAAGCCAGGTACTCATACATGTGGGCCAGGCCCAGGCAGTGAGCTATCACTCCAGGGGCGTCAAAGGGTGACACCCTCAGTCTGTCCTCTGGATCTTACAGGGGACCCAGTATAGCGACAGGAAGACCAAGGCTGAGGATGGAGTGGTGGGCAGTGGGCACTCACAGTGCTAGCTGGACTCAGCTCTGAGAAGGAAGCTCCCCCCACCCCAGCCTCCAGCCAGAGCTGCTGGGAATATGCATGTACAGGGTGGGGGGTGTCCTGGGGAGAAGGAGGAACCAGGTGCAGGCTTCTGGGAGGGTGTTTCCCAGGCTGTGCATTGTGGATTTGGAGCCTAGGACTGTTGCCTAGTAAATACTGAAAACAAAAGTAGAGGATGTGTGGGAGGTCGTGGTGTCTGAGCTCTGTGTTTAGATGTCTTCTCCCAGGAGAGCCCAAAGGCAGGAATGTATCTGCTATTGGCCCTTGAGCTTTCTCTCCCATCTCAGTGAAGGTCACCTCTTCTTCCTGAAGTTAGTATGTCTCTGATGGTGTCCCTGATGGGATGGGCATGGAGAGCTCAGGGGTGGAGGGGGTGTACTGGGACTTCCTGATTGGTGCTTGGGTGTCAGATGGCAGAGTGGCCAGAAGCTGTAGTTGGCTTTCTTAAGGAAGGGGAGATGGGCGATATGTCTCACCCATGCTTGCTATCCCTCCCTCCTGCAGGGCACCCTCATCCAGCACCTGAAGGAGCACATACTACACGGCAACATGACGAGCAGTGACATTCTGCTCTACTACACAACGGTGTGTCCTGTGGCCTTCTGCTGTCCCTCCTGGGGTTGGGTGGGACAAGGGATGGCAGGTGGATATGGCCTGGAGCAGCATGGGGTGCTGGCACTAATCCAGAGTTTGAGTTGGGGTGTCTGAGTTGGGAGTTGGGGTGTCTGAGTTGGGAGTTGGGGTGTCTGAGTTGGGAGTTGGGGTGTCTGAGTTGGGAGTTGGCATTCTTGTCTAGTATGTAGCGGTTCCAAAGGATCTAGCAGTGTTTCTTGGGTGGGTGTGTCTGTACTGGTTCATGTTTCTCTTTTTAGTGCCTGGGATTGAACCCAGGTCCTCAAGCATACTAGGCAAGTACTCTACCACCGAATCACATCCTTAGTCCTTTATTCTTTTCATTTTGAGATAGCATCTAACTGAGTTGTCCAGGCTAGATGGAACTTAACTCTGTAGACCAGGCTGGCCTTCAACCCCTGACTTCCTGCCACAGCTTCCCAAATCCTGGGATTACAGGCATGCACCACCATTCCCTGCTTTCTGGGAACTTCCTCACCAGCTGTATGACCCCCATCTCCCAATACTGACTCTAGGGTGCTGGGTGACACTCAGATACCCAGCAAGTCTGCCCAGGCTTCCCCTCTGGTCCATGCAAGGAAGCTTGGGTACCCCTTTGCCCTCTAGGTTGGAGATTCCTGCTGGAATTCCTCCCTCCCTTTGTTTTTTGTTCCAGATCTGCCCAGATTTTCCCTGAGTAGTGGGAGCACTCATCAGTGGGCCTGCCTGTGTCATTCCTTTTAGAATATTTTTGTTTCTTTTAGATCGGGTTTCATAATGTAGTTAAGGCTGACCTCAAACTTGCAGTCCTCCAACTTCTCACGGCTCTCAGTGCTAGGATTCCAGGCCAGCACCTCCGCCTGGCTAACTTGGTTTCCCTGTTTTTGACAGGTCGGCTGGATGATGTGGAACTGGATGGTGTCAGCCCTGGCCACAGGCGCATCCTTGGTCTTGTATGATGGCTCCCCGCTGGTCCCAACACCCAATGTGTTGTGGGACCTTGTGGACAGGATAGGGTAGGTACTCTGGATCCTGCACAGTTGACTCAAGCTGTCAATATTATTGGCTTGCTGGGGGAGGCTCAGCATCAGAGAGAGCTAACATCTCAGTTTCCACTCAAGAGATCTCTGTCTTTCTGCTCGAGAGTGTGTAGAGGGTGCTGGAAGCAGAGGGGTTGGAGGTCAAGACAGGTCCCACCTTGGCTTGTTGCTTGTGAAGACTGGTCCTCAGGATGGGAGGGAACTTTTGAGAGGTCAAAGCAGTGGGGTTAGCTCTCGTTTTTTTTTTTTTTGCTCCAGTGGGATGGAAGCCAGTACCTCATGTATGAGACAGAAATGCTACCTCGGAGAATTCAGATGTTTGCCTTTCTTTTCCTCCATCTTTCTTTCATTCCTTGCTATTTTTTTATTTCTAAATTCTTACTTAAATTGCTTTTTAGTAGAAATAACATATTGAAGGAGTTCAGGGGACATTTCGATTGACTTTGTGTGGTAAAGCAGCAACGGCTGTCAGTCAATTGATGTCACACCCTGGCCTTGAGTGTTCTTCTGTGTACGCTATGGAGCATAGGCTGTAGGATCAGGGCAGCATTGAGAATAAGGTGTTGATCGTATTCCTAAGCCTGTGTGATTCCAGGGGCTCTCAGATCCATCTGTATAGGTAGCTGTTTCTGTAGGGTGTTCTTGGGCTCAAGTGAACTGGAGAAGGCTGGTACGTGCAGCCAGGCACACATGTGGAATGTGAGGACAACAGCTTATAGAGACTGCATTCCCACCTGCTTACAGGTCGTCTTGGGACAGCGTGGCCAGCTGTCTGTTGTAGTCTTTCCCAAGGAATTAAAGCTATACTGTAGGTACTTTGTGGCCTCTGAGGGGTGTGGCTGCCTGTGGCCTTGCTCACTTCTCTCCCCTTGGTGGATGCTAGTGGGAGCCCTAAAGTACAGAGGTCACATTTGGGCAGGACACAGCATTGAGCATCTCCTGGTGGCTGGGAATTATGGAAATGTTGTCGGTGGAGACCCCTAGACACCCTGTGCCATCAGCACTTGGTGGATGAACTCATTGCCAGTGACGGAAGCTCAGTCGCCAGCAGGACTGCTCTGCCATGTTCAGTCACCAGCTGGGACCACAGTGGTGAAAGCGGAAGGAGCTGCTAGTGACTCTTTTTTTTTTTTTTTTTTTATAACATTTTAACATTTATTGTGTGTGTGGCTGCATGCATGCCATAGTGTACAGGTAGAGGTGAGAAGATAGCTTACTCAAGTTGTCAAGTTGATGGCAGGCACCTTTACCCACTGAGATGGCCCACTGCTAGGGTTTTTAAATCCTGGCCATTATCATGTTACATAAAACTGCCTGGCCAGAGTCACACTATTAAAATTCCAACACGAGGCTCACAGTGTTAATGAGGAGTCTGTTTCCTAGTGAGACTGTGGTTGGCCAAAGGTTAATTGTATTCCTTGGCACCTGCTAGCCATGGTGTGGGGTGGGTATGGGGGGGGGAGCTTCCAGAAGTGGGATGGAGAGGAAATGGATGTCATTGGATCTTGAAGATCCAATGTATTGTGTGGTACATGTGTATGAGGTTATGTTTATGTGTGCATGTGCAAATGTGAAAGTGCACTTGTGTGCACGGGATTACATGTGCATGTGTGGGCACATTAGTGTGAACTACAGGTTGTGTGCTTACACACGTGCAAAGCCAGTATGCTCATAGACCTGTGTGCTGGCACCATGCAGGGTTGCACACTGAGTCTGTGCCCCAGTACTAAGCCATGGTCTTGTCAGGTGCCACCTGCTGTCTGGTGGAACATACCTCCTTACTGTCCAGCATGGTACTGTAGCTTCGTTCCTAGGCAGAGACTAGCCCTTGAGTCTCCGCTCAGCTGTCAATGGCAGTGAGAAACACAGGTGCAGGGTAGATGGGCAGTGGGTAGGATACTCCATCACAACCAGTCCTGAGACTAAAACAAGGTTAAGTATGCACCGGCAAGATGTCTTAGTGGATGAAGGCACTGCTGCTGATAATCTTGAGTTCAATCCTCAGGACCTACGTGGTCAAAGGAAGATTAGAGCCTGCAGGTTTTCCTCTGACCTCTTCATGTGTGCCCTTCAACAAAGGCACAGCAAAATAAATAAAAGCATAATTAAAAAGAAAAGAAAATACCCATTTGCCTTGTAGCCAGAGGCGCTGGCCAGAATCAGCAGGCTGGTGGCATCTCTAGGACCTCAGAACTTTTCATACATGTTCATAATCTAGGAGTGAGCCTAGCTTGTGGTAGCAGCTTCTGAACAGCAGAGGGCACTACCAGCTCTAACTCCCCAGGCTCAGACCCTTAGACCTTTTTTTTTGTTTGTTTTTTGAGACAGAGTTTCTCTGTATTGATTTGGAGCCTGTCCTGGAACTAGCTCTGTAGACCAGGCTGGCCTCGAACTCACAGAGATCCACCTGCCTCTGTCTCCAGAGTGCTGGGATTAAAGGCATGCACCAGCAATGCCTGGCTGAGACCGGACCCTTCAGGGCTGGTTTATCTTATTGAGGTGAGCCCAAGGAGAGATGATTTTGGCTAAAGATGGGGCCAGAGTTCTGCACTCCCTATCTTGGGACATAGGGCAGTCAGGCACCCATCTGCAAAGGCCATGTGGCAGTAAGACAACCCTGCGTGGGAGTCTTCACTGTGAGTGGCTTTTTGTTCCCTGGAGGGAGCTGATCACGTCTCACTGTCATAGGCCTCTGCTTGTGCCAGGCCCCTGTTCCGTGTGGATCCCTGCTGGGCCAGGCTGTGACGGGACAGAGCAGGCATGGAGCTGAATCAGGAGGGCAGGAGGTGGGGGGCTGTAGCTAGAGTCTGTTAGTGATGGCTGGAAGCTTTGGAGCCCTGCAGGAGGCCTGAAGGTGTTTTCTCTCCTACCTGTGTCATAGTATCACTGTCCTGGGAACGGGAGCCAAGTGGCTGTCAGTGTTGGAGGAGAAGGACATGAAGCCAGGTGAGTGGGCCCCTCGGTCCATGTTTCCAGGACCTGACATCCATTCTAGCTGTGTCCTGCATGTAAGTGTGGCCGAAGGCGATGGGCTTGGCTTAATCTCTGGTCTTTTTTACCCCCAGTGGAAACTCACAACCTGCACACGCTCCACACGATCCTGTCCACTGGCTCACCACTGAAAGCCCAGAGCTACGAGTATGTGTACAAATGCGTCAAGAGTAGTGTACTCCTTGGCTCCATCTCAGGTAGGGCCAAACACAGTAGCTGCTGGGGCAAGGAAGTGTGGGGTAGCCCTTGGAAGCTGCAGATGGGCACATAGTTAGGGGCATCATATAGTGGAATGGCGAATGATAGGGTGTAGGATTAAAGAGCACTTGCTATTCTTGAAGAGGGTCAGAGTTCAGTTCTTAGCACCCATGGTGGGTGGCTTTAGTCACCTGTAAAAAGTTTCAGATCCTTCTTCTGGCATCCTTGGGCTGTCTGTCTTAGTTAGGGTTGCTATTGCCAGGAAGAAACACCATGACCACAGCAGCTCTTATTAGAAAACATTTAATTGAAGTGGCTCACTTACATTTTCAGAGGTCCAGTCCTTTATTGTGGCAGAAATCATGGCAGTGTGCAGACAGACATGGTGCTGACTACATACTGGTATTCAGGGAACAGGAAGTGGACTGTGACACTGGGAGTAGCTTGAGCATAGGAGACCTCAAAACTCACTCTCACTGTGACACACTTCCTCCAACAAGGCCATACCTACCCTAACAAAGCCACACCTCCTAATAGTGTCACTCTTTTGGGGGCGCATTTTCTTTCAGAATACCTCTCTCTCTCCCTTTTTCTAACACACACACACACACACCCACACACACACACACACAGACATGAAAGGTACCTTTCTCCCTTCTGGAAGTGTTTCTGGTTAGATGTTCTCTGTGTGGGTGAGTGTTTGGATTCATGAGCATGAGTGCGTGTGTGTAAGGGTGGAACATGTGTATGCATGTGTGTATGTGTGTGAGGGCTGCCCTGGACATGACTTCAGGTGCATCACGCTTCCCTTCAGCAGTGACTCTTGACAGGTCATGCTGTCTTGGTTCATGGGAATCTGTGGATCACACTCTCTTTTCTCTATAAATTTGCCCCTGCAGGGAGAGCATCATGATGCTGGCCCCTCTGCCCTCCCTGGTGCTCTGTTTCTTTTGGCTCTGCCTAAAGGTTTGAACACTTTCAGAGCTGGCTAGGCTTATCTCCAATACTCCTTCAATGCATCTGTGATTCTGTGTGGGCCTCCTCACTGCCTCCTCAGTCCCATTGTTGTCCAGCCTTCCTCGCACCTCATGCCCTCTGGTCCATTGTTGCTGAGACTATAGTGCATCCTGCTCACCTTGATTCAGTCTCTGGGATGTCCTGGTTGCTGCCTGGGTGTCTCATAGCCAGCTTGGCCTGTGTCAGGACCTGGCCTGAAGCAAACCTCGGTGGCGGCGGCAGTGAACAAGGGACCTGGGGGTGGACATAAAGGAGACAAAAGCAGCTGCACAGAGCCTCTGGGCCGCGCCTTCTCTTCTGCCTTCACAAGGGGACACTCATGTGGCTCAACCCTTCCCACACCCGCCTGTACCTGGAGAAGGCGGTGGTTATCCCTGTATCCTGGCTTTGGGGCATCTGGATACCTGGTGTGAGGGTCAAGGTGTCTCCATGGACTCTGTGCATCCCCTGGCCGGGATCCACAACCCCACTGTGCTCCAGATGACTTTGCTGTGTCCCAGTGTATGCATGTGTCCAGGTGTGGTGTGGTGAATGTCAGGGAGGTATGTGGTGTTTAAGTATCATCAGGTGAGGCTCATATTTACTTGTCTTAAGTCTTGGCCTTTCATGTGACCAGCCGAGAGCATTTGCTGAGTCCTTGGGTAGGGAGGCTCAGTCAGAGAGAGAACGTCACCAGACATTGGGGCAGGTACAGAGCTGGGTCCAGTCTCCGTGGCTGCTGCCTCTCTCTGCAAGGAAGCTCTTGCTGTCAGGCATGTGTCTATGGGAGTGGTGCTTGTTCAGGTCAGTATGTATCTTGCTGACCGGGAACCCTGTCCCCAAGGGTCACCTCTTCCTGAGGATCACCTGTCCTCTACTGTTGTTTGCAGGTGGCACTGACATCATCTCCTGTTTCATGGGCCAGAACTCATCCATCCCTGTGTATAAGGGTGAGATTCAAGCCCGGAACCTTGGCATGGCCGTGGAAGCCTGGGACGATGAAGGTGAATGGCTCCCTGACTCTTCTGGGGTGTGAGGAGGGAGAACGCGTACACAGATGTGTCCCTCGCTTGTGGTGATTGTTCATGTCCCTGAGAGGGGAGTGGCCGTTCTCCGTGGAGAACACTGTCCTTGCCCATGGGTAAGGTGCTGCACTCATAGGCCTCCTGGCCCCAACTTAGGAGAAGTAGTTGTTGAGATGGAGTGCCATGAGAGCAGGGGTGGTGGGTACCAGGCTGTATGCGGATTTTATCAGGGAAGCCATGGTGCACATGGAGGGTTGGTTACTTTTGCCTATACACAGCAAAATTGTGTCCCAAGTGGGAGTGTAAGGAAGGGAGCGTATGCCAGAGTGTAGTCATGAGTATTCAGTCTCCCCGTTTGCCAGGCAAGGCCGTCTGGGGAGAGAGTGGCGAGCTGGTGTGCACCAAGCCCATCCCCTGCCAGCCCACGCACTTCTGGAATGACGAGAACGGCAGCAAGTACAGGAAGGCTTACTTCTCCAAATTCCCCGGTAGGTGGGAGCAGGCTGGCACCACACCTTGCCTGGCGGGGACCTGGCTTCTCCAGCTCCTGGTGGCTCTCAGTATCTCATCAGTATCAGCCTTTCCCCGCCTCTGCTTTCAAAGTCTCCAGCCACCAGCACTGTGCTGAGAGCCACTGGGGGAGGGCAGAGGGCTGAGGGCAGAGGGCTGAGGGCAGAGGGCTGAGGGCAGAGGGCTGAGGGCAGAGGGTTGGCTGCATACCCTCTGGCCAGCGCTTGTCTGCTGGTTCTAATGGAAGTGGCAGTGGAGGGAGTCTGGAGACAGTGTAGGGTGATGCTATGTAGCAGGTTGACTTGTGCCAGACGCTTCACCCATGCCACCCTTACACATTAACACTGCCATTCATTCATCTTGTCAGGCTGCCCTGTAGAGGACCCTCCTCTCTATGGCCCTGATTCCTCCTGCCTCGCTTGGAATAAGTAGCTTTGAGGCCTTGGTGGACGGACACTGTTAACACCCTCCATGGGTTGACACCACAGTGGGGGTTGGCTTTATATAAACTACATTCATGCAGTCACATGTGCTGAGGTCATAGGCATGTGTCACTGTATTTGACATACACAGTTCACTGTGTCCCCCTCCCTGGCCTCTGTGCTTATCTATACACTACTGCTCCTGAGCTTATGAACTTATGCTGGATGGCCAGCATCCCTTCCCATCTGTCCCTGCCTCAGCTGTCTGTCTGGGTGCATCCTAGTCCATTGCCTTAGTGTGACATCGCCTTAGTGTGACCGATTTGTCCACCTTGCTTGTAGGTATCTGGGCACATGGCGACTACTGCAGGATCAATCCTAAGACAGGAGGCATCGTCATGCTGGGCCGGAGGTGAGGTGTCCCTCCCTGCTGCCATTCCCTCTGAGGCATGGGGGAAGTGCCCTGTGGAGTGACAGGACAGAGGGCAACAGGTAGCAGTTGGTTGCTAGGGGAGAAGCCTTACTGGTGGGCGTGGTGCTTGCCAGGAGGGATGGGGCATCGCCACGTGCTCTAGCCATGTGCCTCTTGCCTTCTGCAGTGATGGCACCCTCAACCCCAATGGAGTACGCTTCGGCAGCTCGGAGATCTACAACATTGGTTCGTGCATTTCTTCTCTGCTACTCTCACTTGGGTCCGGGGGCTCACACAGGCACCAGGACCCTGGTCCCCAAAGTTTGTGGGGGCAGACATCCATGCATATATATTCCCTTCTGGCCATACTCTGGCACCTCCTAAGACCTCAGAGAGGGTTAAGGCCACTTGGCCTTCCTTGACCTTTCTTCAGATTTACATTTTTAGAAAAAGCTCAGAGCATTGGTTAATCTTATCTCTGCTTTCTGGGCAAGGAAACAGAGGCACAGAGAGGGTGTGTGAATGCTGAAGGTCACACAGTACTGTACAGGACACCAGAGCTTCTGACCTAGGCACTTGGGCCTCCTTTGTCATGCTGATGATATCTGAGCCCCAGGTAGTGCCAGGTCAGTGTAGCCAGTTGAGTGACTTGAACTCACTTCCCCTTTCTCCCTGTCAGTGGCATCTTAGTATGTAGGACATAGATCCTCAGTCCAGGTGGCCCAGTGCCATGCCTTTCTGACTGGTGGCATGGCATGGTGGTCTGTAGAGAGCTTCCTGTAAGGCTGTTTCCTTTCTGCTTCCACAGTGGAAGCCTTTGACGAGGTGGAAGACAGCCTGTGTGTCCCCCAGTACAACAGGGATGGCGAGGAGCGGGTGGTCCTGTTTCTGAAGATGGCGTCTGGGCACACCTTCCAGCCTGACCTCGTGAAGCGCATCCGTGATGCCATCCGCCTTGGCCTGTCAGCTCGCCATGTGCCCAGCCTCATCCTGGAGACTCGGGGCATTCCAGTACGTTGTCTCTGACCTGGACCCGTGAAGGGTGGGGTGACTGCAGCTTGCTGTTAGTTCTATATGGGTACCATGTTGCCTAGCAACCATCTTCTCCCTCATGACGGCGTTTTTTCAGCAGCTTCTGTGGGATGCCATATTGGGGCTGATGGCCTGAGTATGCCCTGCGGAGAACTGTAGGGATGTGAACTCTGAAGGGAGCCAAAGGTGTGGGTGTTGGGTTTTGTGGAGCCTGGGAAAGGAGACCTATTGTGGCTCAGTCGTGTTTATAGTGGGGAATAAGAGGCATGTGTGTGCAAACATGCACATGTGTGCGTGTGTGCGAACAGCAGTTATCCATACTTGCTGTGAGGCTGCCATTCCATGCTTGTAGGCTGCTGCTCATTAGATAATGGGGGGCCACTGGGCTTCCGGCTTGGGGGCTCTCCCTGTGCAGACGGAGCAAGCATGTGCAGAGCTGGACTTGGAGATGAACTCAGCTAGGCTGAGCTGGGTCAGGGCTTTGTAGAGCTGGGAGTAGTCAAGCCATGACTTGAATAAGAACCAACCTGGGTGGCCTTCACTCTGCCTGGAAAGTTCTGACTGTGTCCTCCTAGCCACCTGGGGGAGGGGAGGAAGAGAGCCTGAGGGGCACACTGTGTGAGAATGAGCTGAGTGTGTGAGTGAGTGAATCAGTGTGTGAGTAAGCAAGCGTGTGAGTGAGTGAGTGAGGGAGTGGGTGAGCAGATGAGTAGCCTGGTCCTCTTGACACCCTTCTGGGCAGGGACAGATCTGTCTTTATAACAGTTTCATATCTGAAGAAAGCACAGGGACAGAAATCTGTCAGAGGGGGTAGCATCTGAGACGGGTGTGGTGTCACTCTGGTCAAGGCTATGTGGCACCGGGCGTGCCCACTCCCGGACTCCTGGATGTGGATCTGGTGCAGTGCACAGCATTGGAGTCACCCACATGCTCATGTGGTCTTGACACAGGCGTGGATCACATGGCAGGTTCCACAGATGGTGTCAGTGTTGCTTCTGGTGTCCTACCCAATAGGTTCCCTCCCGTGTCTGCAGGTGCTGTGGCATGTGTTTGAAGCCACCGCAGATCTGGTTTTATGGGCCTTCTTGGAAGAAAATGCGGGCAGAAACCTGAGGCGTGGCTGCATTGTGTCACCTCCGGTTTAAACATGCCTGTTTGTCTCCTGCCTTTTCCCACAGTACACACTCAATGGCAAGAAAGTGGAGGTGGCTGTGAAGCAGGTGATGGCTGGCAGGGCTGTGGAGCACCGGGGGGCCTTCTCCAACCCTGAGACCCTAGACCTGTACCGGAACATCCCCGAGCTGCAGGACTTCTGAGCCAATGGCTTGCACACCGTCCGTCCGTACATATGATGGAACTTAGGGACACTTTAGAGACAGCAACTGCTCCAGATGGCCCTGGGCACTGCACATTCCGCCGGCTCGGAAATAGCATTCCTGTTTTGGAGTCATTGGTGGGGACCAGGATGTGCCTGGCCTTCAGAGACCAAAAGAGCACCCCGAGGCTTGTCTTGGCCCTGCTGCTGTAGGTTGGCACACAGCCTTGCAGGTGCGGGGTTGGTGGCGTTTGGTGACAGCACACCAGAGGAGCGATGTGGCCTTAAGTCTCAGGAGCCCACTGTCCCATCTTGCTCTATGAAGGTGAAATCATAACTATACCCCGTCCTTAAGAGGCCTGGCTCCCTCAGCGTATTGTCCTCTCAAGAGCTGGCTGAAGCCAGGGCACCTAGCCCAGTGTGCCTGTCATCTCACAGCTGGCTGTTGGGATCCCTGGGCTGACGGCTCATATACTGTCTGCCATGGCCAGAACACCATCCTAGGGAATTGTGAGTGATACTCCAGCCAGCCAAGAGCTCTCTGCTGTGGCAAGTCCCCTCTGCTGGCTACTGTCTTTGCCCATCTCTGGGTCTTAATAGCACAGTGTTTGAACAGGTCAAATGTTTTAAAGTTAACTGAGGATCTTGTGTCTGGGGGCACTTGAATCCCTGGGTGGTACCTATGCCATCGTGTAGGTGTGTGCTGGGGTCCTGGAGTCCTTCCGGGATGGAGCTGCCTGGCTTCAGAGGGAGATGGCATTATGCTCCCTCTTCGTTCCTGGGCTCTTTCTGTTGTGACCGTCCTCTGCACTTGCAAATGGACTCTCAGGCTTGGTCATCAGGACTCGACGGTGCTTCTCATCCAGCATGTGGAGTATGTCACAAATCCTGGTGATTGTTTTGTATGTTTTTTTTTTTTTTTAAACTGAGCACAATGTCAAACCTTTTGAAAATGTCCTGGATTTTAAGTCTATAAGGGAAAAGTGCTATGAAGAATTTTATGGAATAAACTTGTGCCATGCACACCTGTACATGCACAGAAGGCTTGTGTTTCTGTGAGGTGACTGGGCACCCGTGTGTAGCTGGCTGTGTCCAGGGTCTACTCACTGCTGCACAATGGGATCAGGTGGCCCAGCACAGTTGTGTAATGGTGTTTCTTACTCTCCTGGGGTTTAGCAGTGGCCCTAGTTTGTGTTAGGTCAGTGTCTAGGCCTTCCCACACCCTAGGCCTCCCTGCCACCCAGGCCTGGCTGGGTGGATTGTGCCAGCTAGCCACAGACCCCTGCTCAGCCCTTTGTAGCCTTCCGACCACAGAGAGCGGGTGACAGTCCCGATCTCCAGGACACAGGCGCACCCAGCCCTTCTGTGTACTATGCCCTGCCATTCCTGGTTGGCTGTCTTACCTGCTGCTGGGTGCTGTCATCTGACTTGTTCCCACCAAAGCTTCTCCCTGTGTTTGGTGCTCCTGTGTTCCTGTGGGAAGAGTTAAGTGATGGAGGTCTGGCCTCCCGTGCCTCTCTCATCAGAATGATGACTTTCCTGCAAGGTCAAGCTGCCTGAGCCCCACTAGCAGTGCTGCTGGGGAACTTGGGGACCTGAGCACTGAGGGGACCTCTTTGTTTTGTTTTTGTTTTTCAAGATGGGTTTCTCTGTGTAACAGTGTTAGCTGTCCTGGAACTCGCTCTGTAGACCAGGCTGGCCTCCAACTCACAAAGATCCACCTGCCTCTGCCTCCTGAGTGCTAGGATTAAAGGCATGTGTCACCACGGTCAGACCTAAAGGGACCTTTTGCAGTTTTCCATGGGTCATTGTGACAGGATTGAAGCCACCAGTGGCTCCTGGCTCAGGTCAGAGCCTGAGGTGGCCCCATCAATGCACACAAGGTTGGCTCCGGAGCTTCTGGAAGAGCCCCCTTCCCAGCCTGTTCCTGTCATTAGAGGTGTCTCATTTCTTGGCCAGTGCCTCTCTGCCATCTGTAAAGCCTTGGTGGCTGTTGCCCTGGCCATCCCTGTGACCACTGGTTCTCTCCTCTTTGCCATCTGTGAGTGAGCATCTGATTCCTCAACCCCACGTGTCACATATGCCTCCACAGGTTCCCAGAGGAGGATGGGGCACTATGGAGGGGGGGCGGCTCTTAGTCAGTCTTCCTGTGTGATTTCAAGGGATGTACACAGTTGTGTTTCTACCATGGATGTGTTTATGGGTCTTCCTTTTTGTTCCCCTTTTTTGTTTTATTTATTTATTTATTTTGATGGTACAGGGGCTGGAACTTGGGGGTTTGTGTGCTAGACCAGTGCTATGCCACTGAGTTATACGCCGGCCCATTTTAAAAAGAGACTTATTTTTATTTTATGTATATGAATGCTTTGCCTGCATGTATAGATGAGCATCATAAGCATGCAGTGCCCAAGGAGGCCAGAAGAGGCCATCAAATCCCTTGTCACTGTTGTTCAGGATGGTTCTGAGCCACCATGTAGGTGCTGGGAACTGAACTTTGGTCCTTTGCAAGAGTGGCCAATGCCCTTTACCACTGAGCCAAATTACTCAGCTGTGCCTTGGTCGCTTCTGTGGGAATCCAGGTACTTGCAAAGTCTGTATCCCATAATTCATTGCTTTCTTATCCTGACTCAGCAGGGACTCAGGGTGTGACAATTCTATTAGGGCTTACTTTCCTGCGTGGTTGATCTTGCAAATTGAATTTGGGGGTCAGCACCTCTGCTTGATTGATTTCATGATAGCAATCTGGAGACTGATGGGGTGCTGGGGTACTATGGGCTGGGAGTTCTAAGCCAGGATTTCTGGCTAGGCAGCCCTTCCCATCTTTTCCCACCCACCTGTCTTCTGTCCTGGTGTCTCAGCTCCCCACATGGAAGGGAGGGAGAGGTCTGTGATGGATGGCTACTGTTCATGGTGGCTCTGTCGGCCACTCTGTCAAAGTGACAGTATCATTTTAGATGTTCTGTCTATAGACCCTAGGTTTATTTTTAGCCAGCCTTCTCCAAGGCAGAGCCATACAAGAGTTCTGGGCTTGGCTTTCATCCTATAGGTTGGGGTAGGGCCAACCAGTATAGCCAGAAATCTCAGGTCATTGCTAGGGTGATGTCCTGTTACATCCCTCCATTAATCAGTAGAAACTCATGATTTTGAATGCCTGGACACAAAAGCTTTGAAGGAATCAGGGCAGGGTTAGCTGTGTGTGTTTGAGATGGGTCTCATGTAGCACAGGCTGGCTTCTATGTAGCTGGGGGCTACCTCAAATTCCTTATCCTCCTGCCTCTATCTTAATTTTGTGTGGCACTGGGATAGAATTCAGGGTCTGTGCATGCTAGGCCCTCTTGAGTCTTTGGCCTTCCCAGGATTACAAGGTGACCACTCTGGTTCTAGTCTTGGGAGCTTTGTTTAAAGCAAGAAGGAGAGGTCAGACATGATCAGGTATCTGCACTCTTGGGGGTCCCAAGATAATCTTTGGTCCAGAAATAGATCTGTAGGGGAGTCTTGGAAAATGAGCAATTTAGCTTTCCTACCCTGGATGGATGAGGAGGAGGGAGCAGGGAAGGTTGAACTTAGCTCTGCTTAAATGGCGAGCATCAAGACCGCCAAGGTTGAGGATACCTTGGGAGGGGTCTGATTCCCCTGTGACATGCACATGGCTGGCTGAGCCACTTCCGGCCCTGCCTGGGTGGCTGCCACCTTCACTGTGGAGGTGGGCGACATTAAGAATCAGAAGCTAGTCTTTATGCAAATGCACGCCCCACTTCGTCTTCAGATTTTAATTTTTCTATGAATTATTCCATTTTCCTCTCTCCCTCTCCCCCACCCTTCCCTGTGGAAGAAATCAAAACACCTAGCAGCCGATCAGAGGAATTTTCCAGTCTTTCTGTTTTGTTGAGTATCTTTCCAGGCCAGGACCCCTTTAGGATGGGGAAATAACCAGCAGCACAGTTCCTGTGATGTAAGCTTACACATCAAGCTTACCAGTCATTTATATGTGAATGTGAGTCTGACCCCACTCCAGAGAATGTGGGAGGTCAGCCAGGGAAAGCTGGAGGCCAGAAAGGTGTCAGCCATGTGTGACCTGAAGGAAGGGTGCAGAGGGGACAATTGGTACAAAGGAGCCTCTTCTGGAACCAAGGCTGGGGTGTAGGTGCCATTTCCCACTGACCATCCACTGGGCTGCATCTTGACCTGGAGGGCTTCTTGGTCCCATTGTCCCCTCTGTCATCCAGGCCATTAGCATGCGCTGCCTCTCTCCCTGAGTCTTTCACACTCCAGGCTCCAGAAGGTATCTGGAGTTGTCATTCTTGTTTTGACTTTGGAACTAGGGCCTTAGTATCTCTAACCCCCTGTTTTCCTCAGGCCTCAACCTTCTAAGTGCTGGGATTGCAGACGTGAGCCGGAGCACCCAGGGATAGTTCAGGGTCTTCTGAGGGGTCACTGGAGCAGCTTTCCTGGTTTTCACCTGGGTCACACGAGGCCACATTCCATTCTGTCCCAGCCCTGAGAGTGAGGGGGCAGGAATCTGCAGAACTTCTTGGATGAGCATCTCCAATGGGCCTCTTTAGTGCCGGACCAATCCTACCCCAGGATCTTTGCACATCCTTCCTCTGCCCCTGGCAGAGCAGGGCTGCCCCCAGCCTGTGCGGCTCCTTCCCTTATGTGTTCTCTCTCTCTCTCTCTCTCTCTCTCTCTCTCTCTCTCTCTCTCTCTCTCTCTCTCTCTCCTCCTCCCCCTCCCTCCCTCCTCCCTCCCTCCCTCCCTCCCTCCCTCCCTCTCTCTCTCTCCCCCCTCTCTCTCTCTCTCTCTCTCTCTCTCTCTCCCTCCTCCCCCTCCCTCCCTCCTCCCTCCCTCCCTTCCTCCCTCCCTCCCTCCCTCCCTCCCTCTCTCTCTCCCCCCTCTCTCTTTGAGACAGGGTTTTTCTGCAGCTTTGGAGCCTGTCCTGGAACTCCCTCTATAGACCAGGCTGGCCTTGAACTCACAAAGATCCGCCCTGAGTCCTGGGATTAAAGGCGGCATGCACCACCACCACCTGGACCCCCTTGCTCTCTGTTAGGATTCACACTAATGCCCTTTTCTGTCCCGACCCTGCTTAAGCCACCCCCTCCTGCTCTAAAATCACCCCATTTACTCTTGACTTCTCTAAGCTAATTTTCTCCTTACAGCTTCCTCATCTATGTGGTTACCTGTCTCCTGCCCGGGGCGCCAGCCTCACATGCCTAAGGACTGCTGCACTGTGATGCTGGGTGGGTCGCTGGGGCAGAACAAGTGTGTGAAGAGTGAATGGGTGAGCCGGCCTTGCGCTGAGCCTCATGGCTTCTTCGAAATCTCAGCAGCCGTTACATAACTGGCTGTCTGCAGCGCTGTCTGCAGCGCTGTCTGCACCGGCTCCTCAAACGGTTATATTTGGTGTTTACAGCCTCTTTTTCCCTCCTGTGAGTTGTGCTGAGAGCTGGGGGAACCAAGCTTGGCTGCTGCAGGGAGACGAGTCTCCTGCTGTGGTCCAAGAGGCCCTGGGGACCTGGAGACACTGGCCCTGGCTGCATCCCAGCAGTCCTGGCTCAGGAACAGCCCACATGCTGATGTGGGAGGTGAGGTTTGTCCTGTCAGTCACAAGACAGGGAGAAAGCAAGAGCTGGAGAGGAAGAGTGCAAAGGACACTCTGTGCCCAGCTGTGTGATCTCAGTCTACTTCCTTGACATCTCTGAGTCCTGTTGTCCTCATTTGTAGAGCTGAGATGAATCAGACAGCCCTTTGAGGAAGTCATGAAGTCACTAGTGACACAAGGCTGGAGTTTCAGGGGTAAAGGAAAAGCTTGGAAAGAGAATTACCCTGCATGTCTTGCAAGGTTGAGTCCTGGCTTCCGCTGAGCTTACTCGGCACTCACTCACATAAAAGCAAACCCTCTTTCAGACTTTCCCCGCCTCAGTGGGTTTCTTTTATACCCGTTCATAGGAACATTTCAATTTGGAGGTGCATCCTGGGAGTGGAGAGGGATGTGGTGGAGGCAGCCTGTGTCACTGGCCTTGTTGACAAAAATGGGTGTTTTCTTCAAATATCTCTTCTTTGTTCTATACTAAGCGAGATTTAATTCCAACTGGCCACTCAGAATAAAGATTCATAGAGTCTGGTAAGACGGTCCAGCATGTAAAAGTACTTGCCGATTGCCTGGGTTCAGTCCCCAGCACCCTACATGTAGAAAGCGGAAGCTGATGTTAACAAGTTGTCCTCTGACCTCTTTTCTTGTGCAGTGGCAAGCATGTGCGTGCGCGCGCACGCACATGTACACACATATGCACGCATGCTAAATGTAGCTTAAAAACTGAAAAAGAGCCACGTGCTCTTGGCTGGAAACAGCTGTAGTGGTGTCAGTGATTGCAAGAGGTGCTGACCGTGGCCAACGTAGCAGTTCCTCTCTCTGAGGGTGAGTGTCCTTCCCACACTGTTTTTCATGGTGCTTGACTATGTGACACACTTTGACCAATTAGACAGTCCTGGACAGGATGCAGGTAGTCTCTGGGAATGTCTGTTGTGCCCAGACCTGCTCCCCTGAGGTTTGTTGTGCCATGGTGGACAGCAGGAGATGTTGGGGTCCTGGAGTCCTCACAGCTGCCAAGAATGTCTGGCTAACACCAGCCTAGGGCAGCTGACCCTTTATCAGAGGGCAGGTGTGAGAATACAAAGGTGTTCTTGAGGATGTGTCTTTGAGGGATGTTTGTTAGGCAGCTTTGCTGGCTGTTGCTGACATGATCAGGCACCATTACAGGGCCACACAGAGATCTTGTTCTATTTTGAGGTTCCTTGTCCCTCTTTGTCCCTATATCTGTAGGTTCAAGGCCATGGTTTGATCACTGACCAGTGGGAATGACCTTGCTTTAGATGAGCTGATGACAGATGCAGGGCTAGACAGGAAGTGGCTATGTGCCACAGAGCCCCCTTCCTCCTCCTCCTCCTCCTCCTCCTCCTCCTCCTCCTCCTCTTCCTCCTCCTCCTCCTCCTCCTCCTCCTTTGGTTTGATTAGTTTTTTTTCCAGACAAGATTTCTCTGTGTAGCTTTGGAGCCTGTCCTGGAACTCACTTTGTAGACCAGGCTGGCCTTGAACTCACAGAGATCCACCGGCCTCCCAAGTGCTGGGATTAAAGATGTGCGCCACCACCAACCAGCTCCATTATTTCTCTTTCTGAGGGAAGCACAGGTGCCTTCTCACCCTGTGGCCAGGCATCAAAACAGTGGGCATGCAGAGCCCTAATCTGTCTCCACACGCCTTTTATCTTTGGTCTATACTTTCCACTCTTATGTGTTTTCTCTTTATTTTCTCTGGCCGTCTTTGATTCTGCTCTCACCTCTGTCCCCAACTCCTTGCATCTGTCCCAGATACTGCCTGGAACTTTTCAGCTCCCCTACAGCTACAGCTGTTGGTGTGGCTGCCACCACCTCTGCCGCTATGGTCGCCACATAGACAAATGTGCACTCTCTCCCCTTTGTGTGACTAGCTCAACCAGTTCTACCCATGGTGAATCCTAAAAGGGGGAAAGGAGGGGCTGATGGCTCAGCAGTTAGGAGTTACTGCTCTCACAGAGGACCAGAGTTTGGTTCCCAGCACTCATGTCAGATGGATCAGAACTGCTCATAACTCCAGCAGGGATCAGATACCCCTTTCTTGTCTCTGTGGATACTGCATGCATGTGCACACACAAATCTCAAAACGAAAGGTAGGAAGGGAGGAAGGAAAGAAGGAAGGAAACCCTGAACACTAGGGAAGGTCTAATAGCTGTTAACCAGGGAGTATGATCACCCCGGACTCCAACGTCTTAGCCTTTTTTACGGAGAAGTAAGCTCTAAAGGGGAGCTTGTAATAAGAGTTCATCAAGGTCAAGAGTGATTTATTTGTGTTCAGTAGGCCCTGCTCTTAACCAGGTGCCCTCAAGGAGGCTTTTGGGTCATTTTATGTGACCTTACTTCTTGACAATTGTCCCTGTTCTTCTACTGCTGAGAAGCAGCTTCGAGCGAACCTTGAAGATTCTGTATTATGGCACCAGCTGGACCTGCAGACACAGACCCTGCAAGACCTGAGTCCTTACTTAGGGGGTTGTCATCATGAATATGGCATTGCTGAGCCCTGTGGTTTAGGGGGGAGCTCACACTTCCTTGTTGACTAAAGGTGGTGATAAGACAAGCCATTTGATTACAGCTAGGCTCTCTCAGATCACATGGGACCACAGGTGTCCAGCACTTTCCTTCCTTCCACAGACAAGCCCAAGATCTCCCCACCCCGATCTGGGCTAAAGGATTGCTTCCTGAATCACCACAGGGCTGTGGGCTCCTCACACCCTAGAAGCCAATTAACATGAATCCTGGTGTGACACTAAATACCCTCTCATTTTCCCACAGGAAGCATTCCTGAAGAGAGAATAAATAGAATTTATGCAGGATGAAAATGAATTAAAATGCCTATAGGCATTCAGATGGGGTGTCCTGAGGCTCCAGTCCCCAGGTACAGACAGAGGATGTTAGATGTCTTCAGAGGGTCTGGATTCAAATGCTGTGAGAGGGGCTGGAAAGGTACTCAGAGCACAGGCTTAATGCATTCCAGGTTGTGGGTAGACCTCCAGCACCAAGACAGCATCAGCTGCAGCAGAGAGATGGCTCAGAGGTTAAGAACTATGATCTCAGCTCCAGGGGATTTGATGCCCCCTTCTGGCCTCTGTGGGTACTGCACACATGTAATGCACATACACTATACATATAAAAAACAAATATGAAAAAAATGAAAAAAAATTTAGATGATGACATTGCAGGTGTTAGTGATCTCCCAAAAATGTGCAAATTTCATTCTAAACATCTTGATACATATTTGGAGTGGAGAATAAGCTAATACCCACTGTGGGATCTTTAGTGAAGGAGCTGGGGATGTAACTCCACTGTTAAAGGCTAAGACCCACAATCAGAATTTCAAGGAAGCAGAGAAGCTGGGTCTGGAGACGTGAAGTAGCCACTAGCCACTGCCACTAACGAGTGGGGATTTGAACATGCACATCTCCACGGGCTTGTATTGGGCAACCCCTGGCTTGTTTTCATGCTTTGAGCCACAGTGTGGATTTGAGGCTGCACCCTGAGGCCTGGCCTCCCACAGATACACCCTGAGGGTTGACCATGCATAAGTAAAACCGCATCGACAAGACTTTCCCTTTTCTCCCTCTGTCTTTCTTCCTTCCTCCTTTCCTGTGTGTTTGGGTGCTCATGTGTGTGCCCGTCTGCCTGCATTTGCTCACATAAAGGCTGAAGCAGGAAATCAAGTGTCCATCACTTTCCTTACTGCCTTGAGGCAGGATCTCTGCCTGTTTCAGACTAGGCTATCTAGCTGTCTCTGCCCCACAATGTTAAGGTTACAGACATCGGTGGTTACATCTGGACTTTTCCACAGGTGCCGGGAATTCAAAAGTGCTTCATGGCAATGCTCTTACCCACCGAGTCATCTCTCCACCACCTTTCCCCTTTTCCCGTCCCTCCCTCTCTCCTTTTGCAACTCCAGCCCCAAACTATTGCCTTTCGCCAGTGAAACCCTGCAGGTGGCCCTCCCTTTCGCTCCAAGGAAACGGATTAAACTGAACAAGGACTACTCTAAGAGTAGGGCCACATGCATCTTTCAGATTGTCACATAGAGGGAAATACTTACATGGCACGAGAGATGCTCTGAATAGAATAGAGAACTTGGAAAGAAGCGAGAGGCAGGGGGCAAAGCAAAGCTATCCCATGATGCCCTCACTGGGGTCGGGGGTTGAGGGTGGGTACAGAGTGAAGGGAGGCAGGCATGCGTGCATACTAAGACACTTCAACTTGAGCCTAGGATTTGCTTTCTCAGTATCTGTGCTTGAGTCTGTTGGGAACATGTGATTTGGAAAACTACTTAACCCTCAAAAAGTCAACGCAGCAGAAGATGCTGCTTGTGTTGTATTTTCCTTCTGACTTTTGAAGTATGGTTTTGAGTTGTTCTGATGGGTGCTAAGTACTCATGACTGGCTGTCCATTCAGGGGCAGCCCAAACCTGCATCTACCACCCAGGCTGCTTTGGGCTGCAAGTCATGGATGCCGTCCAAACAGCAGACCACGTACTACTGTGCAGCGTCTCTCTCAGAGGCTGTCCGTGTGGGATCAGCTCTGCTGCAGATGACACAGTGGCTGAAGATGCCAGGATCTGTCTTTCTCCCTGCCACCTGTAGCTGTCATACCTGTTTACTAGAGCTCTTCCCATCACACCCTCACTCGATGAGGTGTCAAGAAGAACCTTTGCCACCCTTTCAGTCAAGGAGGGAAAACTTTGCTCTTCCTGCCTTCCCTTTAGTTCACATTTGGGAGGTCGAGGCAAGGGCTGCAGAGTGCTGCAGCTGTTCGAAAGGCCCTGAAGGGAGCACTTCCTGGTGGTCCAGGTGGGCAATGTGAAGTTCTGTGGATTCTGCCACCTTGAGTGTGGGTATACTCTGGCCTTGTCCATGCCTATCAGCCTCATTTTCTTTCTAGTACATCTTATATTTGTTCTAAAGTTTGAACCAGGGGGGTGCCTTCACTGCTGGCCCCTTTTAATTATTATTTTAAAATTATTATTTTATGTATTGATGGGTGTTTCGTCTGCAGTGTGTCTGTGCACCACATGTGTGTAGTACCCACAGAGACCAGTAGAGGGCATAGGATCCCCTAGAACTGGAGTTACAGATGGTTGTGAATGGGAATCAAACCTGGGTCCTTTGGAAGGACAGCACTGCTCTCAATTTCTGAACTCAACGTCTGAACTCCAGACCTCTGATCTACTCTTTCTTACACTCCTTCTTCCTGTTACTAAGCAGGGGAAGGGCCGCAAGGCATTTCCTGCTTAAGTACCTCACCCCCACTAGTCAGGTCTTTGTGTGTGTGTGTGTGTGTGTGTGTGTGTGTGTGTGTGTGTGTGTGTGTGTCACACTACTCTCTTCTGTGGCTTTTACGTGGACTCCAATCCCTTCTGAATATATAAAAATTATTCCCAATGTGGTGGCTCACACCTTCAACTCCAGCACTTGGGAGGCAGAGGCTGTCCATCTCTGAGTTTGATGATCTCATCTACATTCCAAGATAGCTAGGGACTACACAGTAAGACACTGTCTTAATTAAAAACAAAACAAAACTAGTATTGTGTATGACTATGAATTGGGGGTGGGAGTGGAGTGTCCTGGGGGTCTGGTATGTGGTCTAGCCCAGTCCCCAGCTATGAGAGATGAACAGAAGGCGGCATTCCAGCGGGGAGAGCTAGAGTGGTACCAAGGTTCTGTAGAATAAAACAAGGAAGGAGGCTGGGGATGTGGCTCAGTGGGTAGAGTGCCAGCCTAACATGCAGCAAGCCATGGGTTCCATCCAGAGCTCCACATACATTTGTGGGTGCAAGGCTGTCACCTCAGCATTCTGAGGTGGAGGTAGAGGAGGCAAGAGGAATCTAAGGCTTTAAACACCTCAGAAAAGAAAAGAGGGTCCCTTTTCTCTCTGTTGTAACAGAGATCTTGAAATACCCAACTCTTAGCAGCACATTCTTTTTTTAAAAAATTATTTATTTAATTTACAAACAATCCTCCCATGCCCCCACCCCACCGCCATCCATTCCCCAGGGAGGGTGAGGTCTTTCATGGCGGACCATCAAAGTCTGTCACATCATTTGGGGAAGGGCCTAGGCCCTCCTCCATGTATCTGGGCTGAGAGAGCACCCCTCCATTGGAAATGGTCTCCCAAAGTCTATTTGTGCACTAGGGATAAATACTGGTTCCACCGTCAGAGGTGAGTCGCAGGAAGAATAGAGAAGAGCAAGAAAAGAGATACTTTATTAGAGGGAGCCATTATAGGTTTAAAGAGAAATCTGGCACTAGGGAAATGTTCAAAGATCCACAAGGATGACCCCAACTAAGAATCTAAGCAACAGTGGAAAGGTTACCTTAAATGTCCTTCCCCTATAATGAGATAGATGACTACCTTAAATGCTGTCCTAGAACCTTCATCCAGCAGCTGATGGAAGCAGAAGCAGACACCTACAATCAAGCACTGAGCTGTACTCCTGGAATCCAGTTGCAGAGAGGGAGGATGAGCAAAAGGGTCAAGACCGTGCTGGAGAAACCCACAGAAACAACTGACATGACCGAGGGAGATCACACAGAATCCTGTTGTAAAGCTGGGGAACCAGCACTGGACAGAACCAAGTCCTCTGAATGTGGGTGCCAGTTAGGAGGCTCTTACCGCATTCTTGATCCCTATTATATAGATGGTACCCAGGGCAAGAACTTGTGCTGCCTCGAGATGCAGTGCCAGCTATGGCCACAAGATGGCAATGTTGCTCTTTGACCGCAGCCCAGCTGCGTGGGGGCAGCTTTATATGGGGAGGCCTGGGAGGATCAGGAGAGGACTGCCACCTTCTAGGTAGGGGTGGCTGGAGCTTCACACCTCGGAGGCCAACTTAGATCTCCCTCCCCACACAGGCACAGACCAAAGCAGGGCTCCCACCTCTCAAGGAGCTCAGAAAGGGTTAGGAGTTTATACAAAGTCACACAGCAGCTCTCTGCCATCTCACAAAACAGACTCCTTCCTCTTTGTGGGATTAAATCATCATCTTCAAGGGTCAGGTGGGGAGAGCATTCCAGCCCAGGTCTTCCTGGATAAACAGTGGCTCTCTGGGGTGTGAAGAGGTGCCTCTGAGTGGAAGTGTGTCTGCAGGAGGTAAGGCAGCTGATGCCTTCCATCACACCTGGGACTTTGTGGGTCTTGGTTTGTGGTCTTGCTGGGTGGATTCATGCCAGCCTTCCATCATGCTATCCCTCCACCAGTGAAGGCACAGAATGACCCCTCACCCTCTTTTATAATAATAATCTCTCTTTGGTCACACATCCTAGCGAGTCCACCCTGGCCTTCCTCTGGCTATGGTTGCAGGCTGAGGTACCTGCATAATGGGGCTGCTGTTTATCCCATTTCTCAGGAGTGGCAGGCCTGTTGCATTCTCTTTGAGTCAACACCATTCAGCCCAGGCCTTGCACACAGTAGGTGCTCAACTCAGCGCTACTCATTAAGAGATGAGGGGGGACAGATGAGGTGTCAGAAGCAGCTCACAGAAGGTCCTGAGGCTGGGCAGCACCCCCACAGGCACAGTCACTGTCAGGGCTCTCCAAATCCAGGGAGAAGCCGAGAAACCACTCTCCAGCCATTGATGTTGTTTCCAGGAGCTCCTTGGCCAGGACATGAGCTCCCATGGAAGGCATGCTGCAGGCAGAGCTGAATTCCTTCCTGGTAACTAACCTGGCCTAGGACCAGGCACCTGCTTCTTGCTCTTTTCTTCTTTTATCGTGGGAGAGCCTGGAGCTGCCTGGGCTAATGAGCCCCTACTAATGAAGCCGGTCTGCCAGCCCCCTCACCAGCTGGGAAGGCTGGAGTGCTCTGATGCCTGTCCTTGTGGGGGGGAATCAGCAGTAGGGCGAGCAGGAGGGTGCGGTCCTTGCTGGATCAGGTCAGCCACAGGCTGCCAGGACTTCATGTTTCAGGTTGGGAAACTGAGGCTTCTGAGTTCTGGCTGCCCTACGTTGTACAGAGGCAGAGCTGTGTTCTCAGCTAAGGACTCTGGGCTGAAGTTTGCATCACCCCAGCTGACTGGTTTGAAGTTTGACCCATTTTTCCTCTCAAAGCCGGGACACCAGAAACTGGTGGCAGGTGTGACTGGGGTGGGCAGAGCAGGAACCAGGTAGGTGGACTCCAAAGCAACTGGCCTTGCAGCCTAGTGGAGGGAACTTCAAGGGCCTCTCAGGGAGACTAGAAGCCTCTGTTTCAACCTGTCGCCTGGACTAGGCTAGGGGCGGGTGCTTCCAGAGGGACAGTAGTTTCTGGGCCTCTGTTACCTGAAACTGCATTTCCACTCAGGCTGAAGCCTGGCGCACCTCGTGGACGAATCCGATGGCCCGGCGTGGTGGGGAATTCGTGGACTGGGCTTAGCACATTGCAGAAACCCCAGCGCCCTGGTCTGCCCTGTGTTGGCAGACGCTCTTGCAGGCCCTCAGGCTGCACCTCATCCATCACGTGCCCTGTCGCAATCTATCCTTTGCAGACACCTCTTCTGTGAGTCCTTGTGTAGTTGCTTTGCCTCTCGACCTCGGGGACGCGCATTGTTGCAACCCCAACACGCCCTGGGAACCCCGTCCACACTCTAGATGCTCTCTCTGTCTCTACCGTGGCTCTGTGCCCTCCCCTGCGAGTGAGTGGCACATCCTGCTGCTTAACGGCTGGGTGGCCGCCTGGTGTCTTGGCCCTGGGGCAGGGGAGGGGCACCTTCCCTCCTACCCTTTCTCTATCATTTTCCATCCCCGGGTGTGTTCCTCTTTCTATACTTCATTCCTCTTCTTCTTCCTCCCTTCCCTTCCCTTCCCTTCCCTTCCCTTCCCTTCCCTTCCCTTCCCTTCCCTTCCCTTCCCTTCCCTTCCCTTCCCTTCCCTCCCCTCCCTCCCCTCCCCTCCCCTCCCCTCCCCTCCCTTCCCTTCCCTTCCCTTCCCTTCCCTTCCCTTCCCTTCCCTTCCCTTCCCTTCGTTCCTCTCCCCTCCCCTTCCCTTCCCTGTCTCCTCCCCTCTCAACTCCATCCTCCTCCCTCTTCTTCTAGCCCCATTCCTCCTCCTCCCGTTCCCTCCTCCTCCCTTCCCCTTCTCCCTCCTCCTCCTTTCCTGTCCTCCTCCCTCCTCCTCCCTCCTGGCTGCTCCCTTCCTCCTCCCTCCTCCCTCCCCTCCTCCCTGCTCGGCTCGCTCACTCTCGCGCTGGCTTGAGGGGCGGCCGGCAGCTGGCGCTGGCCGAGGCGGCGGCGGGATGGGACGCGCGCTGGGGCGCAGGAGCCGCGGCGCCGGCGGGGGCCGCGTAACTCGGGCCAAGTGCAGGGCGGGCGCGCGCTGAGCCCGGGCGCCGTCTGCAGCCGGCGGCCAAGCGCGGAGCCGAGAGGTGCGGGAGGCGGCGGCGCAGGAGCGAGCGGAGCCCGGCGCCGGCTCCCCGGAGGACCATGCGGGCCCCGGCCGCGTCGCTCGGGCTGCTGCTGGCGCTGAGCGCGCTCCGCTGCGCAGGTAACGCGGCCGCGTCCCCTCCCCGACCCCGCGCGCAAAGTTGCTGCCTGGGTCCCAAGTCCCGGGCGGCCGCCGCCTCCTGCTCTTGGCGGGGCTGGGAAGCCCCCAGGCGGCCCAAGCCCCGTGCGCGTCCCCTTTGCCTTCTCTCAGTCTCTGCTGCCCTTCGCATCCTTTTGGGGCTCCGGGAGCCACAGGCAGGGCTCCCCAGATTCCCCTCCTCACTCGGCCGGGCTTCCGGACCCCGGGGTTTGCGGGAGATGTCGTGGCCCAGCGCCCGTGGACCGCTCGCTGTCCTGTTGCCTGGACACCTGCGGGGCCTGGAGGTCGTCTCGGCCGACGATGTCTGGCTTGGCCGTAGTCCCTCCCGTGCCTGGTTGTCCTGCTGTCTGCATCCTCTTAGAGACACCCACTCCCCCAAGTGATTCCCGAAGGCAACCAGGTGACCCCACCGCTCGCCCCCTGAAAGCACAGGTTACCCCAGCGCCAAGACCCGTGGGTTGGTAGGACCCGGGAGCATGGTCCAGCAGCCCCGGGTCGCGCGGGCATCTGGTGATGTCTAAGGTGTCGATGTTCAATGCCTTTGCCCCGGGATCGGCTAGCCCGGCTCCAGGCTGGGACCCGCGCAGCTGTCGCCCAAAGCCCGCGAACCGGGAAGTCAGAATAGCCAGGTATTTGCTGTTTGCAGCCTGGGCTAGAGTTGGCTCAGCTCGGCCACCTCAGTGTTGCTACGTGTTGGTTGTAGAGGAAGCTTATCCTAAAATGACAGTACCTCCCCCTCCCCCACCCGAGGCAAGTGGAGACAATTCCAACGGCTGGGAAGAAGCGACAGTCACGAGCCATGTTCATGTGCGCGCGAGGGCTGTGTTCTCCAGACCTTTAAAACACACGTTTCGGGAGCAGGTAGCTTTAGACTGAGAGCATCCCTATCCGGTTCCTTAAACCAACCAACCACACTGATACCCAGAATGCAGAAGGAAAAAACGCAACCTCAACTTTGCGGCTCTGACTGCCTGGGTGAGGTCGCACTTAGGAGAAAGCCTGGATACCGACTTGTTTATAAGGATGACTGTGCATGGGGAAAAAGTAAAGATTGCCTTCCTCCCCGATGCCCTCAAGTGACCCCAAATATTTACTAAGACTTTCCACTTGGAGAGATAGTGGCTGGCCCTGGGATTTGGCTGGGCCCCCGGAGGATGGCACCGGTCTTAAAGTGGAGGGCTCTTCCTTGGCGTGGTTAATGAGCAGCCGCGAGCTGTTTGTCTCTTGGCACTGATCTGCGGCCTGGAGTGGGGCACTGACCCGGTCCAGGCAGCTTCCTCAGAGCGGAAGCCCTGAGACGCGTTTGCCAAAGTGCACAGTCCCTGGGACTTGAAAATTGCAGTGTTGTGGCTATTTTCTCTCTCCATGGGGGTCAGCGTTTGCCTGGCTGTATTCAAGAGCGGTTCTGGGCAACCTTGGAGGAGGAAGATGCCTGTCTCTTGTCTTGTGCCAGAATGAGTCCCTCACCCAGCCCAGCTCCACCCAGCCACGGAAAAGCGTGTGCATGGCTCTGGGCGGCTTGTGGTGGGAGGATGTGCCATTCCTGGGAACCCATTCCTAGCCCTCCGAGGACGCTGTCAGCATAGCCACCAAAGCAGAATTTTTCCATGCTTGGGGTCCTTAGTCGCCTATGTCTTCCACCGGTTCCCACCAGGGACATAAAGAGAACACAGTTTGCTAAGTCTATATTTAGCTCCAAAGCAAGGGTGATGTTCCTGAAAGAGCTGCCTACACTTGGTTGATTGGGAGTTAACCAGCTTCGTCTAGAACTGGCTGCATTTTCTAGATAATTTCTGGTCCAACCTTGGACTGGCTGAGGTTCTGGGAGAGGGGCTTGGGAGACTTCAGCTATAAGGAGGTGCTCCCATCGCACGCGCGCGCTGTCGCCTGTGCCCCCTTCCTGCGTGGGCAGCTACCCCGGGAAGGAGAGTGGTGGGCGGACTTCTTGGAGCCTCGTGAGGGCTGAAGCATACGGAATTGTACTTGGTTGGAGTCAGCACAAAGCCTCCTGCTTAGCGACCAGGGGGGCCCATCATTCAAACCATGTTTATGCATGCTGTGGCTTTGGAAGTTAGTGATGCAGTTACAGGACCACGTCCCCTAGGGGAAATTGACAAGCCTTGCTTTGTTGACCCTTGATGCTTTTCGTGGGGGGAGGGTCTGTGGAATGGGGTGGGTGGGGTGCACTCCCCAGAGCCTTGCTGGTGACAAGTTTGCAATTGTAGGGACGGCGCTGTTGGCTTGCAAGTCACAGGGCTTAGCCCTGCCTGGTCACCAAGCAGTGGCGAGTGGTCTATTGGTTTCTCATTACACAGGGTCTGGAGAAGGGGTGGCCCTGTGGTGTGGGGAAGTGGGGGTGGGGAAAATGCTAATTCTGTCGCAGCCTCCAGTGATTTAATGGCATTGGGGGCCTTCCCAGAGTAAATCATCTGGTGCCCCTCCTCCCGCCAGTGGCAGGAACCGGGAGGCGCGGGGCTTCCTCAGGAGCTCCGCTTCGGTGACTGGAGCCAACAAAGAGCGCAGCGGTTGCTATGATCCGAACAAAAAGAAGCCCCTCATTTGCTGGCTCGGAGTCTGGGAGGGTGGTCTCGGTCAGTAAAGCCCTTGATGGCTCCTTCTCAGAGAGCCCCGAGTTGCGGGTAGCCCTTTCTCTCCTGGTTCTTAGTTTGAGAAGGGTGCAAAGAGTCCATTTTCCTGCAGGCTATGGCTCTTGGTCCCCTAGGGCCAGTGAGGAGGAGGAGGGGCTTAGGTGCCATCCGCAGCTCTAGGGTAGGGGAGGAAGTGGTCCAGAGCAGGAAGGCGCCTCTGGGCACAGTCCTGCGCCAGGTGGGATGCTGGGGCCAGGCAGAAGGAGTGAACTTGTGTGAGACCGAGATTGAGTTCACTGGCTTAAGCTCTGACTTCCTAACCTCACACCTAGCGCTTTGCTGGCTAAGGCGTTTTCCACTTAAGGAGCCCCAGGCTATGAAAAAGACAGCCCTTTGACTGAAAATTGGCCCAAGTAGCAACCTGAAAGATAGGCACAAGAGTCAGAAGGGTGCGGGTGCTGATGGGATTGGGAGCTCCAGGGCCACGCTCTGTGTGGCAGGCTCTTTGAGCCTTTTCTGCTGGGAGCGCCAGAGAGCATGCTCCTCTGCAGGTGGGCGAGGGCCTGTATTTGCATTTATGCGTGAAGGTGTTTGTAGGGGAGGCTAAGCCACACAACTTCCATTCGTGCCCTGGCATATGCACCCTCCCAGATAATACTTTAAAAAAACAAAGGGCAAATATTGGCAGGCGCATGCGTGCGCACCAGCTTCCTGGTCCTTTATGGTTTCTTGTTCTCTGCTCCTACCCCTTTGTGGGTTTGCATATGGAGGGCAGAAGTCAACATCAGGCGATGTCCTCTGCCACATTCTATCTTGCTTTTTGAGACAGTCTCTCACTGAATCTCACCAATTAGTCTATGCCGTCTGGCCAGCGAGCCCAAGGGATCCTCTGTCTCTGGGGTGCTGAGGTTACAGAGTGTGTTGCTGCACCTGGCTTTTTAGGTGGGTGCCAGGGATTGAACTCAGGTCCTTACGCTTGCCTGTAAACACTTTAGGCCATCTCCACAGCTCTATTTTTTTCCTCTCGAAGGTGTCCTGGAATCAGTAGCGACAAAGGCTGGTTCTGCCAGTGGTCTATCCCGAGCCCTTTCTAGCTGCGGCTTCACGGACTTGCGACACTTTCAACAATCCTCTTGGGCACCTCAGTGTTCCATTTTGCAGATGAGGAAACCGAGGCTGGAGAGGTGCCGGGTTGGGTGGCCACCACAGATGTTCACCGGCATTTGCATCTCAGGGTTTTCTCTTAGTTACTGTGCTCTCTATATGAACATTAATTTCAGGGGAGTTTATTTACTCTTAATTGATGACGGCAATGTGTGTAGGGCCTCAGCCACCGCAGTGCATACGTGAAGATTAAAGGGATGGCTTGCAAGAGTTGCTTCTCTTCTATCCTCATGTGGGTTCTGGGGATTGAACTCAAGTCACCAAACTTGTACAGCAAGTGCCTTTTGCCTGCTGAGCCCTCTTGCAGGTCCGGAGCTTTTGGGCTTTGGTGTTGGTTAGACCCAGGAACGTAGGTTTGTGTCTCTTCCCCAGGGGAAAGTTGTGTCTCTCATGAGCTATTCTGTTTGGGAGAAATTTTCTTTTCTCAAGTCTGCTCAGTGGAGGCTCCCGTTGTTGGTCACAGAGGTGCCTGGTACTGGGGAAGATGGAGCAGGTGAGGAAGGCCCTCCTGTGGAGATGCTGGCCACCTTTGGGGACATCTGGCATGGTCGTCTCATTTTTTACTTGCTTGCATGGAAAAAAAGAATCCCAGTATGTGAAAGAAGTCAGCGTCAGAGAGACAAAGATCGCTTATTTTCTCCCATTTGTAGATTCTTGGTTTTATATGGGCACATAAAGTCATAGATTTTACACAGGCACACCAAGTCACACCCCATGTGAGATAGGAAAGTAGAAGGGAGTCTGCGGGGATGAATGGCAATCATGGGAGGGAAAGGGGAGAAAGGGGAAGGGACGTGAATGTGGCCAAAGTGCAGATGTACTTATTTGAAAATATCTGTGAAAGCTGTTACTAGTTTCAATGGACATATGTCACACACACACACACACACACACACACACACACACACACACACACACAAGAAAGATAGAAAGAAAGAAAAGGAAAAGAAAGAAAGAAATTTAAAACGCAAAATTGATGATGAGCGAGGTGGTGCATACCTTTCAACCCAGCACTCAGGAGGCAAAGACAGGTGAATCTCCATGAGTTCAAGGGCAGTGTGGTCTACATAGTGAGTTCCAGGCCAGTCAGGGCTGCTCAGTGAGACTCTGCTCAAACAACAAAATCTACAAAAATTGAAGGGCCGGATAGAAGGCTATATTGGTTAAGTTCTTGGCTTTTGAGTATGAGATCTGAGTGAGTTCCCTAGGACCCACGTCAAAAAGCCAGGTGTAGTGGTGTATGTTTGTAATCCCAGCATTGAGGATGTGGAGACAGGAGGATCCATGGGGCTCAATGGCCAGTCACTTAGTCTACTTGGGCAATTCTAGGTCAGTATGAGACCTCTCAAAAAACCAAACTAAAACAAAAAAAACAAACAACAGCAACAAAAAACAAAAACCCAAATAAAAAACTCAAGGTGAATAGCACTTGAGAAATGACATCCCAAAGTAATCCTTTGGTTACCATTTGTACATGCAAACGTGTGTAAACCCCCCTCAAAACACACACACACACACACACACACACACACACACACACACACACACACACACAGAGCAACAACTCCTTCCTCTCAACTGGAGCTGTCAGTGTTTCAGTTCAGGTTTGAGATTTTGGCAGTATTGGTTTAGCCCCCTTGGCCTCTCCAAAACTCCATTTCCCATTTGGAAGTCTGGCCCTGAACTAGTTCCCTAAGGATCTCATTATGGGACTGGGGGTTCCTAGCAAACACAGGGCTTGTGATAAGTTTACAGGAGTGAGGCTGTCCTCACAGGCAGAGATACAGGGACAGGAGCCACAAGCCAGGAGCCAGCTACCAAGCAGCTTAAAATAGGATGTGTCTTTGGGCTGGAGAGATGGTTTAGCTATTAAAAGCAAATTTCCTGTTCTTTTGGAGGACCCAAGGTTCAGTTCCCAGCACCCATGTTGGCTGGTTCACAATTTCCTGTACCTCTAGCTCCAGGGGAACCAATGTCTTTTTCTGACTTCCTCCAATACCTGCGTCATACATGCATTTGGGCATGCACACATGCACACATGAATAAAAATAAAATGTTAAAAGATAATACTGGGTGTTGTATACAGTCGAGGCTGGCCTTGAACTTGAGAGCTGAGGTTACAGGTGTTGCACCACCATGTCCAGCTCACCAAGAGGCTTCTTGATGCCAGACTTCACTGGGGGGTTCTTGAGCAGCTCTAGGGATGATATTGATTTCATCTCAGGTAGGGACATCCAGGCACAGGGAGTCTGAGGCCATCTTGCTGGCCTCTCTCTCTCTCTCTCTCTCTCTCTCTCTCTCTCTCTCTCTGTGAGATATTTACCTCATTATTTGTTTATTTTCTTTCCAGTTGTAGATACATATTTAGAGAGGCAACAGCTTTTCTTTTTTCTTTTTCCTGAGACCTAAATTAGCAGAAGGAACCACTCTGGAGAAGGGTTCCAGGCAGGCAGAGGAATGGGGCCCTGGCATCTCTCTGCAGAGCGCTTGGAACACAAAGGCTCCGGATGCTGTGTCCATCCACTCACCCACTCACTCAGTACTCACTCAATCCTCATCCAGAAATCACATTCATACGCACCGTCGCTGGGCATTTGGGATGACACTGGAGACAAAAGAGCTGCTGCAGTCTCATGGGAGGGGCTGTCAGTCTCAGAATCAGGCAACAGAGCCAGGGAGAAATGGACACCTGCTCAGTGGCATGGGGAGAGGCAAGGGTGGGGACACTTGGCTTCTTCAGCCATCACTTGATTCTGCATCTCCCACGCAAGACTTGGTGCATGCTCCCCTGTCTGGGGAAAGAGAAAAAAGCCCCATCCTTTCTGTTTAATTCCAATGCCTTCTCTTTGTGCAGCCACGTCATTCTGCCTTTGGGATGCTTGAACCACACTCCTTCCCTGATGCCAGGCTCCTTGGCTGATGTATGCCCTCCCTCTTCCTATGCTCCAAGGCCCAAAATAGTTACATAAGAAATCAATGGGGTCTAGTTGGGCTCACCAAGGTTTATGACTGAGAGTGATTGATTGTGAGCCTCACTCTGAGCCTTGACTTTTAGCCTGAATTAACCCACTCTGGTGAGAACTCACTCTGGTGGCTGGTCCACTCTCCTGAGCTGGGGAAGGTTGGCTTGTGAACATCACTCCTCAGGGTCAGCTCTGGGCTCCTGTCCTCCGGCTGGGGGGTCCTGGTGTGCTGTACCATTCTCTGTGGGTGCTCCTGGGGTTGCTAAGGAGCCAGGATGCTGGGGTGTGGGGATGGTCCCAGTTTCCTCTGGCTACCTGTGGGTGGCCATCTGACCTGCAGACCTTACCTCTTAGTTGCTGCCATTTAAGAACCAGGTGCTGCTAATATTGCAGGTTTGGGGGTTCCCACAAGAAACAGGGAGATCTGAAGTCCAGCATGGTGGGTCACCATTGTATTCCCAGTGTGCAGGGGGAAGAGGCAGGATCACTGCAAGTTCAAGCCGAGCTTGAACTACCTAGTTTTGGAATAGCCTGTGCTACATAGTAAGGTCCTGATACACACACAGGAATGCACGCATGCATGCACACATGTGCACATGCACATACACACATGTAGTGACTGGGAAGTATAGAAAATGTTCATCTAACCTCTGGACTGCATTGTGACTCAGTTTCTCTATTTATAAAGTGGGCTTCTGCCAACCTTCTTCCTCACAACCTTTCTCCAATCTGCCTCACCTCTTGCCCACATTCTTATGAATTCAGATACATTTTTTCATTGCACTTTCCTGAGATGAGTGACACCAGTGATAGGCCGAGGTCCCTGACTTAGGCTTTGGCATGAAGGCTGCAGGTGTTAAACCATTGGTAAGTGGGGGCATGGCTTCCTCATAGGAGGCTCTGCAGGAGACACTGCAGCCAAGGGGGAGGATGGCTTGACATCTTCAGAGGGTTTGAACAGTGGCGTTTGAGCTGAGGTCTAAAGAGGAGAGTGGGGAGGCTAGGTGTGTTAGTTACGATTTCCTAGAGTAACAGAACATTTAGAGTGAATATTTACCTGTCCATCCATCCATCCATCCATCCATCCATCCATCCATCCATCCATCCATCTACTGTGTATGTATGCTATCTATGCATCTATTCAATCCATCCATCTATGTATGTATGTATGTATTGATCTATGTTATGTATCCATGTATCTATGTTACCTATCTATGTACCTATGTAGTATGTGCCTGTGTATCTATCTATTCTATCTATCCATGTATATAGAGGTATTTATTAAAATGATTTACATCCAACAATGGCTGACCGTGAGTGGAAAGTCCAACAGTCCAGTAGTTGATCCTGCCACAAGGCTAGATGTCTCAGCTGGTCTTAAGCATACACTGGGACCCTGAAGAAGTAGGCTTCCATGCCAGTGAAGGAATGAATGTGCTCGCAAGTCGAGGGCAAGCAGCCAAAGAGCAAAAGATTCCTTCTTCTGTGTCCTTATATAGGCTTCCAGAAGGTGTGACCCAGATTAAAGGATTGTGTCTTCCTGTCTCAAAGGTATAGGCTTAGGAGTGGATTCACCCACTTCAAACCAAGCAAAAAGTCTCTCACAGGAGTGCTCACCTCCATTTCTGGATTGTAGCTCATTCCAGAAGTAGTCAAGCAACCAAGAACAGCCACCACGGTTGGGAAGCTGGAGGAAAGCGTTGGAAGGGACAGAAGGTACAGAACCCCAAGGTGGGAGTGTGCTTCACAGTGACACAGAGCAGTAAGGAAACTGGCTAGGTTTGTCTAAGTGAGGAAGGGACAAGTTGGGAATGGGGGCTGTCCAGATGGCTCAGTGGGTTAGGGAGCTTGCTGCCAAGCAAACACCCGTGCTTGCTTAGAACCCCCATGATGGGAAGAAAGAACAGAGTCCTGCAAAATGACATTTGACCCCCACACATGCACCGTGGCACACGTGCACATACACACACACACTACTGTAAAAAAAATCAATCAATCAATCAATCAATCAATCAATATATAAGTAAATAAAAAGAATGGGAAATGAGGCTAAGGAGGTGACAGGGCTCAGAAGGCCTCTGGTGATGACCTGGCGATGTTGGCAGGTGTGAGAAGGATGGAGACTGGAGATCCCTCTGGCTACTGTAATAGTCCAGGCAAATGATGGTGAAGACTTGGCTGGGAGTCGCAGCTGTTGAGACTTGGGCACATTTTAAAAATCGATCCTTGGATAGATATACTGATCAGATTTCTTCAATAAATATTTCCCTGGGTGGCTCAGTTGGCAAAGGGCTTCACTTACAGACTTGAGGGCTGGAGTTTGAGGACTTATGTTAAGACAAACAGACAGACTGGGCATGGTGGTCTGCACTTGGAATCCCAGAACTGAGGAAGCAGGGGATAGCGAGTTCCAGGCCAGTGTTAGACCTTGTCCCTAAAACGAGGTAGATGGCACCTGAGGAATGACACTCGAGGCTGGCCTCCAGCTCCACAGGCATGTGCACATACATGAACTGGCATATACCTGCACAAACATGTTCTCTGTGTTCTGGCTGTGTGTGTTGGTCAGTGTGAGTGGAACTGGGACCACGTGGACACGTGTGAAATGACAGACTCCGGGGAGAATCTCACCTGTGAGTCATGGTCTTGCTTTTCTAGCTATCCGCCAGAGCCACACAGAGAAGGCTGTGTGTGTGAAGTCAAGCCAGGGGCTGGCGAGATGGCTCAGTGGCTAAGAGTACATACTGTTGTTGCAGAGGACCTGAGTTTGATTCCTAGCACTCATGTCATATGGCTTTTACCTTCCTGCAGCTTCAGCTCTAGGGAAACTGACACCCTCTTCTGGCCTCCACTGGTACCTGGACTCATGGTGCACATACACACACAATTCAAAAATAAAAAAAATAAAAACTAAGTCAAGTGTTGTGCACACCTGCAATCCCAGCACTCTGGAAATGAAGGCAGTAGGATCAGGAGTTCCAGGATAAGCCTGGGCTATATGAGACCCAGTCAGTCTCAAAAAAAAAAAAAAAAAAAAAAGCAAAACAACAAAATGAAACAACCATCAAATCAAGCATAGACCAGCAAGGAGGGTAAAGACACGGTGGTTCATGGGACAGGGCACACAACATTGGCTTTCAACAATAGGATCAACTCTTGATAATATCCTTATGATAGTTGAGAGGATCCAGGCTCTCTTAACACACCACAGCAAGCTGGTATAGGGTACAAGTTGGTTCTTAACTGGGATCTGGCAGATTCTGCTTGTGTAATGGGTGTTATTATTTTGGCATCATACAGAGGTCTAGCTGATGTGGGTTCTCAGAAGCTGCATAGATAGAAGGCGGTGTGCTGATCAAATTCCATTTTTCTAGCAATTTCCATGATACTCCAGAGATGTGCAACACCATCCACCCAACCCTCTGCTGGCCTTGGGTCTTCCCATATTGCTTATTATTTCTTGTATTCTTTAAACCAGGCATATGAACTGGTGATATGGCTCAGCAGGTGGGGATGCTTGCCACCAAGCCCGATAACTTGAGTTCAGTGCTCAGAGTCCACATGATGGAAGAAGAGAATTGAGTCCCAAAAGTTTTTTTTTTCTTCTGACCTCTACATATGTAGTAGGGAACTCATATCCAACAAATGCATGATAAATTAAAAAAAAAAATTAAAGCAGGCATTAGCTCCATGGACTGTTTTTGGCCCTCTTCTTGCTATTTGTAAATAAAGTTTTATTGGGACTTGGCCCTCCCTGTTTGTTTCAGTCCCATGGGAGTCCAGCAGTTGTGATAGGAGTAGGACACATGGCCTCCAAGTAAACCACCTAGTCTCTGTCCTTTTTAAAGATGCATTTTGCCTTACATAGTCAAGCAGGCCATTCTCTGTGTGTTCAGGGGCACTTCCACTGCGGAGAACAAGAGACCCTTTCTAACGTCAAAGAAATGATCCAGCTCAGGAGAGAGGACAATGGCTGCTTTGGTGTCTCTTGGTGGAAAAAGAACAACATATTGATCGAAAGTGCCTGTCAATTCAGCAGCCTTTGAAGGCGGGTCTGGTAATTACAGTAGCATTTATGTAACATTTTAAAAATAGTAGCACATGTGTAGGCTAGCTATTTTTTACTCTGCAGGCACAGCCTGACGGCTCACAGCTCAGAAGACCCCCTCATGGGGCTGCCGCCGCAGCACAAGCCCTGATCACAGAGACTCCTAGCCACACATCTCATCTTTGACCTTCTGTTTGTTTATTTCTTGCTGAATTATTTGAAAGACATGCACCCCTCTAATATTTCACATTTTCTTCTCGGAGACTCTGGGTGTAGTCTTGGAGATGGCACACCAAATGTGGAAACATGTCACCACTCCAGGCTGTACTCTGTAAAAACCAGACATGGGAAGTGCATGGTGGAAATAGTTCAGGTGTGGATGGGTCCAGGCGCTTGATACTGTCCTAATCATTGCTCCCCCCACCCATTTTGAGTTCTCTTTTCGTCTTTGCCAACTTAATTCAAACCTTGGCTTGCTCTTCCTGATGGCAGAGTGGGCCACAGCCGGCTCTGGCTTGTCCTGGGGCCAGTGAGAGGTTAACTGTCTCTTCCTAAGCCAGCTCAGCATGAACCCCAGGGTTGCTTTGATCTGGACTAATGTGGACCCCCCCTTCCAGCCCCATCAGGGACCATGCCCAGGGTGTGGAATGCTGAGTGTGGCCAGCCAGAAACTGACCTCTGAAGCTGGTATTGGGAAAGGGGCACTTCCTCAGGAAGCATGGTCAGCAGCCTGCAGGTGGGGCTGGCTGGGGAGGAGGACGGGCTAATCACTTGCTGATGCTGTCTCGGGGGCCATTGTCACCAGGAGGTGATTCTACTCACTTCCCCTATGGCTGCCCCTATGGACGGCTATTGCACTGTGTGTCCCCCTCCCCCGCAATGTTTGGACATGGGTTTTGACTACTTCATATAGTGTCTTAGGGTTTCTATTACCGTGAAGACACACCATGACCATCACAACTCTTATAAGGAAAACATTGAGTTGGGGTGCCTTACAGTTCCAGAGGTTTAGTCCATTCTCATCATGGAGGGGCATAGTGGCCTTCAGGCAGACATGGTGCTAGAGAAGGAGCTGAAAAATCTACCTCTTGATCTGAAGGTAACAGGAAGTGGACTGAAACACTGGGTGTGACTTGAGCATATATGAGACCTCAAAGCCCGCTCCACAGTGACACACTTCCTCCAACAAGGACATGCCCACTCCACCAAAGCCACACCTCCCAATAGTGCCACTTCCCATGAGCTTAAGGGGGCCAATTACATTCAAACTACTATATAGAGTGCACAGAAACTTTGGAAAACAGGGCTGGAGAGCTGGCTTAGTGGTTAAGAGCAGAGTACTTGCTGTTCTAGAGGACCTATCTGAGTCTAGTGAGGAGCACCCACATCAGGTGGCTCATAATCATTCATAACTCCAACTCTAGGAGTTCTCACACCCTCCTGATCCTGGCACACACTTTACGCACACACACACACACATACACACATACACACACACACACCTGTCCACACACCTGTCCACACACACACACCTGTATACACACATACCTGTATACACACACACACCTGTCCACACACACACCTGTCCACACACACACCTGTTCACACACACACACACACACACACACACACACACACACACACACGCATCTGTCACACATACCTGTCCACAAACACACCTGTCAACACACACACACCTGTACACACACACCAGTACACACACCTGTACACACACACATGTATCTGTCACACACACACACACACCAGTACACACACCTGTACACACACACATGTATCTGTCACACACACACACACACCTGTTCACAAACCTGTCAACACACACACACCTGTACACACACACCAGTACACACACCTGTACACACACACATGTATCTGTCACACACACACCTGTTCACAAACCTGTCAACACACACACCTGTACACACACACACCTGTACACACACATCTGTCCACTCACATACCTGTACACACACACACACCTGTACACACCCACACCTGTACACACACACACCTGTACACACATATACACACCTGTACACCCATATACCTGTACACACACACCTGTACACACACACCTGTACACACACACATACCTGTACACGCACACACCTGTACACACACCTGTACACACACATACCTGTACACACACACAAACCTGTACACACACACAAACCTGTACACACACACACACATACCTGTACACACACCTATACACACACACATCTGTAGACACACACACCTGTACACACACACACCTGTACACACACACAGCACACACACACACACCCCACACACGCAAATCTTTTTAAAAAGTTTGAAAGACAATTTGTATCTCCCATAATGGTAGCTGGCTAACCACCACTGTCCTGCTCCTGGAGGTCTGTACTTCAACTCAGGAGTACTCCCATGGTACCAGATACACCTGCTTCAGAGGGGTTTATCTGGTAGGGGTGGTGCTATTTGGTTCTTCCAAAAGGCGTCTTTTATTACATTTTATTTTTCTTTAATGGTTTGTCATGGAGTGTGTGCAGAGGTCAGAGGAAGACTTGCAGAAGTTGGCTCTCTCCTTTAACCATGTAGATCACTGGGATTGAACACAGATCCTCAGATTTTGTGGCAAGCACCTTTACCTACTGAGCCATCTTGCTGGCCCTATTGTCTGGTTCTTAAGTGCTCCTGGGTGCTGATATAAAACCCATGAAGCTGTGTGTGTGTGTGTGTGTGTGTGTGTGTGTGTGTGTGTGCTTTGTTTGTGAATGTGGAGGAGGTGGGGTGGCCTCAGGTAGAGAACTGGCATAGTGGGGCTCACTGAAGGAATGAAAGGACACTGTGGAAGGAGGCATCAGGGAGGGACAGCCAAAGTCTGTAACAGAGGTTGTCAGTCACTGCTACCTTCTAGAACAAAACCCCTAGTCTAACCCCTCACTGGGGGATTCTAGCAGATGGGCAGGTGCTCTGCCACTGAGCCACACCCCTCACTGGGGGATTCTAGGCAGGTGCTCTGCCACGGAGCCACACCCCAGCCCCTCACTGGGGGATTCTAGGCAGGTGCTCTACCACTGAGCCACACCCCAGCCCCTCACTGGGGGATTCTAGGCAGGTGCTCTGCCACGGAACTACATAACCAGCTCATGCTAATTTTTCTTTGAAGAATTCCAGTCCCCCCTTTTCCAAAACTCTGGCTTCTATGCTGCTAACTTTTCTCTCCTCTCATGGGTGGGCTCATGATTTGTACCTGACCGACCAATGAGAGTGTTCCTGATTTTGGGCCTCAAGGATCGGGTCAAGGTTAGGGACAGTAGCATGGCTGGGATGATGAGCATCAGTCCCAGGAGGCTTGTTGCCACTCTGGATTGGTGCTGCCTTGGTGGTCAGAGTCTGTGGGAGGTGTCCCTGTCACTATTATGCCCAAATGATCACGAAGAAAGCGCTTCAAGCAGCTCACACTGTGATTTTTTTGGTTGGGGCAGGGTGGGGGAGGGGGTGTGGGTCTTAGACATCAGGCTGTCCAGGTACCATCAGGGTTTCTGGCTCATTTGGGAGCTAGGTAGGAGAGGGTCAGCTTCTTGGCTGCATCTTGCCTGCAGGGGTTTCCCATGCTCAGAGCTTTATTTCTTGCTGATGGTGGTCCTTCATCATCCTCAGCCCCTTGCGCTTGCTCTGGGGCTGGGGACATGGCTGTCAATAAAGTCCTTGCTGTGCAAGCATGAAGATGGGAGTTTGATCCCCAGGATCCCTGTAAGAAGCTGGCATGTTGGTGTGTCCTTGTAACCCTCGGTGCTAGGGAGGCTGGAGACAGGAGTGTCACTGAGAAAGCCTGTCTCAAAAAACAAAAGCAAAACAAACAAACAAACAAACAAAAAACAAGGCGGAGAGGTCTTGGGGAGCAACAGTTTGATAATTTCCTTCCCTACACCCCTAGACATCGTTGCTACCCCTAAGCCCTATTTCTTTTCTTGGCTCACTTTGAGCTGTGTTCCCATTGCAACCAGGAAGTTGTGACAAGTTTCAGATAAAGCATCTCGGGTGGCTCTGCCTCCCAGTGGCCTTGGCCTCTCCTCCTGGACCTAGCTATGGCAGTATGCTCCACTGAGAGCCGGTTTAGCTAATGTGCCAGCCGGGCCTGAACTCACTGAGGGCAATATTGTGCGTGGATTTTTATCTACCCCATCCCCTCACCTATTCCCCCTCCTTGAAGACTGCAGGGCGAAGTAGATGCCATCTGCCAGCGATGACTGATGTAAGAGTCTCTTTCATGCCCCTTCCCTCCCCTTGTCAATCAAAAGTGCTTCTTCAGAGCTCTGTCTCCTGCACCTGTCTGTGGTTGTCGCTGAATGTCAAAGATGAAGACATTATTGACATTCGCACCTCAGGGCTCATGGGGACTGCAGCAGGCCAGTGAGTCTCACAGAGGCCTTGCTGGTTGTTTGTTTGTTTATTTGTTTGTTTATTGAGACAGGGTCTCACTATGTAGCCCAGGTGGGATTTGAACTTGAGATCCTCTTGCTTCAGCTTGCCTGGTGCTGGGGCATCTGCCATGATTTGAGTGGATTCTTTTTTATTTAAATTTTTGTTTTTGGAAACAAGGTTTCCTCTGTATCTCTGGCTGTCTTGGAACTCCCTCTGTAGACTAGGCTGGCCTTGAACTCAGAAATCTGCCTGCCTCTGCCTCCTGAATTCCGGGATTAAAGGCATCTGCCACAACCACCTGGCTGATTTGGGTGAGCCTTAAGAAAAAAAAAAAAAAAAAAAAAAAAGGAAATTTAAAGTGGTTCCAGGGCCCCTAAGGACCTCTAGGTTCCACCCATCCTTACATTTAAAAAAACTGATCTTGCAAGTGTGTATGTTCATCGTGTGTGTGCAGTGTCAATGGAGGCCAGAAGAGGGCGCCAGATCCACTAGAAATGGAGTTACAGATGGTTGTGAACCATCAAATACATGCTGGGAATTGAACACAGGTCCTCTGGAAGAACAGCTCTTATATGCTGAGCCATCTCTCAAGTCCCTGAATGGGTCATTTTAGATTTGAGTATCTTTACAATTCCCAGCCATCTGCAAACCCATTGTGGACCTCAGCATGTTCATTTTTCAATGACAGGATTTTGTAGTTGTTCTTAATGTCCTTGCAGGATTTATGTTGCCTGTGGGCACAGATAAGTACAAACCATCCTGTTTCCTCCACAAGCCATGAATATGTGCTATACATGTACAGTGGGATTTACTTGGTTTCTGTCTGCCCTTTTTACTTGTCCTTCTTGTCCATCAACAGATGTTGGGGCTGTACCAGGCTGGAGTCAATGACAGGGTTTTGATTACCTGCCTGGCCATCAGGTTGAGACAGGAAGATTGCAAGTTCAAGTCTAGTCTAGGCAACTCATGGAGATCCATGCATGACTCAAGATAAAAAGTAAGCAAAGGTTGTAGCTCAGTGGCAGAAAGCTTTCTTAGCAGGCTGGATGCCCTGGGTTCCAAGTCCTGGAAAATAATAAAGGGAACTTGAGGAGCCAATGACAAGGAGCTGCCCCTTCTAGGGTGGGGTGGAGCCCTCAGGGTGATGGCTTTCCAGAACTCTCCCCACAGAGGAGGACTGTACAGGTGGGTGTCTCATTCCACACTTATAGCAATCACAATTCAACCAGAGGGTTTACAGGAGGCGTGGCTCCGAGAGGGCAGGGCTCAGGGAAGGTGTGGCTCCGGACAGTGTGGCTCCGGGAGGTTTGTCTGGTAAGTAGTGGGATGGCTGGGACTCCGGGTCAGTCCTCCTTCTGTCTCTGAGGAGTCTCTTTGTGGCTTAGCTGTCACCCACCTTCCCACACAGAAGAAATGGCTACGAAGGATCTGGAGGCTTGGGCAGTCGTGTGTGTGTGTGTGTGTGTGTGTGTGTGTGTGTGTGTGTGTGTGTGTGTGTGTGTGTGTGTGTGACAGTGGGGAGGGAACCCAGGGCACACTTGTCACAGCAGCCCCGCCTTGACTCCACTTTCCATGTTGTGGGGAGGGTGGGGCCTCAATACGTCTCTTGAACCACATCTGCCGACCTTCCTCTGATCCAGAAGGGTGGGTTCGGGCTTGTTGGAAAGGCTGTGAATGGGGGTGGTGGGGGTGGTGGGGGTGGTGGAGGTGGGACCGCTTGACTCCCATTATATTTCTGTTTCCGTTTCCTGGTCCCCTGGTCCTCTTGAGGGCATAGGTGTCCTTGGGTCCTTGAAGGAGCTCAGGAGCTTCCAGTCAGTCTCTGGGTTGACCTAGGTGGGGCACTTCATCTCCTGCCGTATGCTCCGGGAGCTCAGCCAGTTTGAGGGGAGCCGCTAGCCTCGGCCTCAGTGGTCTTGTGTTCTTGCTTCTCAGATAAACCCTCCCATCTTTCCTCGTTCACGCTTGCTCCCCAGGGCTTCATTCTGAGCTGTTAGCATTCCAAGGTGGCAGCAGCAGCCTTCATCAAGGCGAGAAACTTGAATTAGAATATGAATTTCACCTGGGGCCTGGGCTCATTGTTTCTGAGCGGAGCGCACACTTACCGGCGGGAGGTGAGCCGTGCTCTGTCTCGTCTCAGCTGCCTGGCAGACACGGAGGGGGGGGGTGTTCTGAAGCCCCAGCGATCTGCCAGGCTCTCTGTGGGTATCCTAAGTGCCAACGCCTTGTGGGAAGGAATCTTTGCCAACGTCTGCACCGGGGTGGGGAAATAGTATCTCAAGACCAGCACCACCCGGGGGCATCAGACCGCTGTAATCATTTTTTGAAGATTTAATGTAAAAATGCAGAATTTCTGCTTTTCTCTCAAGAGGTGCAGGCCAGCAGCACTGAGTTCTTTTAGAGTGGCTGTGGGACTGGAGGTCGTCTCCCCGCCCCGTGCACCCTCCAATTCACTCAGTGGACACGCACACCCATGTACCCACAAGTGCGTGTGCGTAGTGTCGCTGGGTAGTATTAATGGTTAACTTGCTACAACCTAGAGTCTCTCGGGAAGAGTCTCACGAGGGATTGTCAATTAGGTTGTCCCTTGCACATTTCTGTGAGGGATCGTCTTACCTGACCCAGCCCACAGTGGGTGGCACTATTTGCTAGGGAGAGTAAGAGGAGAAAACTAGTTAAAAGTAAGCAAGGATGTGTTTATTCACCCTGCTCTTGACTGTGATGTGTTGCTTAAGTTCTTGCTCCAGCTTCCCTAAAATGATGGTGTGTGATCTAGAATCCTAGCGCAGGTGAACTCCTTTTCCCTCCGAAGATGTTTTATGTTCAGGGCGGGTTTTTTTTTTTTTTTTTTTTTTCCTGAAGCAACAGAAAAGTAACGTGGCCACAGGATCTCCACCAGTTGCCTAGATTGGCCTTGAACTCACTCTGCTTCCACAGGGCTGCAGAAGGGACTCCAGTCATACAGGAAGTAGCAATCTCTACAAGGGTTGTCAGTATTTAAGTTTTAAGCCTTTCTGGGCTCTGGAACCTGATGACTGAAACCACCCTCTTAGAGCTGTGCCTCGGTGGTAGGCACCTCCCTCATGCGCATGCGGGCCCCAGCTCTGTCCCCAGTGCTCTAGATTCCATTTTGTGTCACACCACTTGGTAGAGTCTATCAAAATGGATGCATCAGCTCTGAGAACTCATTGTCCTACTGAGGCAGCCTCACCCTTTGTAGACGTTGTAGCAGGGGTCTGTGGGCAGTCCATCCTGGTTAGATAATAATGGTGGCAGCTACAGAGAACGGGGCAGGTGTGCCTGTGTACATGGGGTTCTTGGGGTTTCTGTGACAGATTTTCTCCTGGGAGAGGGGCAAGGGCAGGAGGTGACTTAATGTCCCCTGTACTTTGAAAAAAAATCTTTGTGCCTTGTGCATTTGTTATTTAATTTTTTTTTTTTTTTTTTTTTTTTTTTTTGGTGAGTGGGGGCAGGGTCTTCCTTTGTAGTCTTGGCTGTCCTGGAACTCGCTGTGCAGACCAGGTTGACCTCAAACTTACAGAGTCCTGCCTGTGCCTCCTGAGTGCTGGGATTAAAGGCTTGTGCCACCACTGCCTGGCACATTTGTTATTTAAATAACTGAAAAATACTGTAAAGGGATAAATGACACTCCCTAGTCTCCTCCCCACTGAGAGAGGGGAAAAAAGGCCTATTTTAGTGTTTTGCATAGATCCTGCTACTTGGTCCTTCCATGGAGCTTTTAGAACCATTTCCCTTCTGGGGACCTGTGGCGTTTGCTAAATGATGTCTCAGTTTCTTGTGCAGAAATGAAATCCAAATATCTCAAACGCCCACAGCCTGGCATTCAGGGTGGAGGAGAGGGAGGCATCACCCGATCCATCTCCCCCACTGTCAGCTGTGACTCAGGTTTGGTCTCGGACCAAGACTGTGACTATAAAACCACAGAAAGGTCAGTGTGAGCTGTTCCAAGGCTGTTGGTTGAAGCTTGAGGAATCCATATGTTTCCTAATCTGTACCCAAGAAAGGATTGGAGTGGGGTGTTGTTGCATCTTGCAAAGCTGGCATTTTTATTTTCTTTTAAATTTAGCATTAGCCAGGAATGTCATGCCTAGGTTTGTATGCCTAAACAAAAAACCTATTTACAAATACTCACAGTAGCTTTGTTTACGGTAGGTAGCCAAAAGATGGGGACACCCCTGATGTCTACCCATTGACAAGTACATTAACAATGTGGTCTGTTTAGATGATGGAACATATGTAGCATTGAAAAGCAATAGTGCTGGCAGGTCACATGATGAACGACCCCATAGAGCACACTGCTGGTGAGTACACTGCTGAGCCATGTAAGTCAGGGAAATGCAGGGACCTTTGGGGGGCCTCAGAGCATGGAAGCCACTTTGTTAGGGAGCCTGTGAAGATGCCCTTGGAACAGCCTGCATTAGATAGACAAATGGCTGTCAAGGAACCAGGCTGAACTATCTTGGAGTGTTGTTCAGTTGTGTACTGCTGTGACCAAATATATACCATGCAGACAGTTTAAGGGAGAATAAACTTCAGAGGTTTCTGTCCATGTTGGGGGGATTAGGTGGGATGAACCACACCAGAAATATATGCAAGTAATTGATGGTCAGTTCAGTCCTGGGTATCTTGGCAGCCAAAATGACTAAGGAAATAAACCCAGGCTTTTCATAGGCTTAGGATCTCCTGTAGCAACTGGGGATTCCCCACAGTCTGAATATTATTGGAATTGCTTCTGGGACATTGCCTGGCATTCAAAATATCACAATATAAAAAGCTCATAAGTGAACTGACCATTGATGACGGTCCCTGCTCATTATTCTCAGCCTGGGGGGTTGGGGCCAGGACTGGCTTGTCGCTGGAGGGTGCTTCTGCCAGTTAGATGTCTCCAGCATTATTGCCCCACCCCAGGGTGATAGAAACTGCAAACATTCACACATGTCACTTTGAAAGTTCTCTGGTCAAGGACAGAAGGGAGCATCTGCCCTTCCCCTTCCATCTTATCAATAGTCCATGCCGCTGAAAGGATCCGGCAGGAACCGCAGATTCAATGGGGCTGTCAACTCTGCAGAACAGAAGGCAGATGCTAAGTGTGGTGATAAACGGAAGGCAGCAGGAAGGGATTATTAACAAATGGCCGGAACCACAGCAAGCCTACAGATGCAGGAGGGGCCCCCAGGGCCGGAGCAGTTATTACTTGAAGGATGGAAAATCGACCTCTTGCTGCCCACTTAATGGATGGTCCAAAATAGAACGATGTGCATATTAAAGGATTCACCATGACCTTGGGAAGACTGATGGTGTTCTGAGACAATTAAGTAAAAATCTGTGCCCTGCCAATCATCTTACAGAAGTCCAAGAAGGAGGGCAAGATGGTGCATCCTGATGGAAGTGATTTTGCTGGTGGGATTAAATGGTCCCCCTCAAGGTTAGACTCTTGCAGCAGTTACAGTAAACTTCAGATTGTGGGGAACCCCTGCCTCGCTGTATTGGGAGTCCCTGAACTTATGAAAAGGCCTGGATTTGGGGAGTGTTTCCCTTGTCTCCTTTGCTGCTGGGGTAACCGGAGCTGAATTTACAGGTGGTCTTTTATGGTATTTTGGTTGTGGCCCACCCTATACTGTACTGAGTCTTCACTCCTCCCTCATTTTCTTCCTGCTCTACATGATTTAGCCGCATTAGATAATGTGACTTATTTCTGATGTGTGTGTGTGTGTGTGTGTGTGTGTGTGTGTGTGTGTGTGTATGTGTGTGTGTGTGTTTGTCAAACAGCAGACCACAGACTTATTTTGATTTTTGTCTTTTAAAGATAAAGTCCTAGTAGTCTTTTGGTTTTGGGTGGTACATTCACTGTATAGATCTCTTTAAAGCACACCGGTCAGTGGTGTTTGAAATAACAAGTGTGGTGCAGCCTTCACCCCTGAACATTTCCAGAACATTCTCACTACTCCAGAACTGTGTACATTAATACTCTCACCGGTGTGGTGGTGCATGCCTTTCATTCCAGCATTTGGGAGGCAGAAGCAGGTGAATCTCTTGAGTTTGCTGCCAGGACAGATGGAGTTCCAGGACAGCCAGGGCTACACAAAGAAAGTTTATCTAGAAAAACAAGCCTAAAACCGAAATCAAAAATACCTCCCACTCACTCTTCTTCTCCCTCCCCAGCCCTTAGCAAGCAGGGATTCACTTTTTTGACACTCCCAGGCATTTCAAGGAAACAAAACCATCTAATACTTTCTTTATGTTTGGAGCCTTTAATGAATCACATCATAGTATGTGTCAGCAGATAGCACCTTTTTCTTTTTCGTGGCTGAATACTATTTCATTGTATGGGCATACCATATGTTATTCACCTATTTGTCCCATGCCCGGGCTCATGAACATTTGGGTTGTTTCCATTTTGTGGCTCTTGTGAAAAATGTTTCCATGAACATTCTTTTGGTTTTAGAGATGTGTGAATGCAGTGTCCACAGAGGCCAGAAGAGGGCATCAGGTCCCCTGGAACTGGAGTTACAGGCAGTTGTGAGCTTTCATGTGGGTGTAAGTTTTCTGTGGCTGACATAACAATCTGTCAAAGACCTACACTTCCTCACAACTGTGAGGCCAGTGTCTCTACCCAGGTGCCAGCTGGGCCATGTTCCCTACATTGCCTTCAGCGTTAATGTGGGAAGGCCCCGCCCTCTGTGGGTGGTGCCACTCCTAGGCTGCAGGTACTGAGTTGTATATAAAAACAGAGCAAGCCATGACCAGCAAACCAGCAAACCAGCAAACAGCATCCCTCCATGGCCTCTGTTTTAGCTCCTGCCTCCAGGTTCCAGCCTTACATTCCTGTCCTGACTTCCCTTCAAAACGGACCATGAGCTGTAAGCCAGATAAACCCTTTCCTCCCCAAGTAGCTTTGGTCAGTGTTTTATCACGGCTTGGACACAGTGTCCTCAATAAGAAAAACAGAGGAACCCAATCAATGTGGCTCTTGTTTTTATTGGGGGAAGAAGCTTTTTGGGGTGTTGTTGTTTCATTTTCCATGTGACTTGCCTCTTCCCCCAAATAAACACTTTGCAGAATTGCAAAAAAACATGGCCTCTTGTGCTAAGAACCAGGGTATGTCTGCCAGCCCCTTGTCACAGCCTCTATTAAAACTCTAGGAGCCCTGGACAGGGTTTGAAGTCAGTCTCTGAACCAAAAAGTAAAAAGAAAAGAAAAGTTTAAAACCCTCCCACTCATCATTTATTTTGAGACAAGTTCTTACTCAATCAGTCCAGGCTGACCTCAAACTCACTCCATAGCTGAGGGTAACCTTGAATGTCTGATGATCTAGCTTCAATCTCTCAAATGCTGGGATTACAGGCATGAGCCACCATGCTTGGCTTGAAAGGGCACTTCTTAATTTTTGTTTTCCGACACAGGGTCTCTCTAAATAGTCCTGGCTGTCCTGGAACTCAGGCTGGTCTTTAACTCACAGATCCTCTTGCCTCTGCCTCCTGAGTATTGGGGTTAAATGTGTTCACCATCTTGCCTGGCCAGGAGATTGTTTTAGAAACAAACAAAGCAACTTTTCTAAATTTCTACCCCCCCCAATACCCCAGAAATGATCCATGGAAGAGCATCTCAGCTCATGGAATTTTCCAAATGAGCTCTCAGCAATAAACACCTCCTGATTAGACAAATTATAAACTGGCACCAGGAGAAAGTTTGTCACAAATATAGAATTGACACCTGTCCGCCAAGACAGACGGGAACACGCTGTAAATATTGGGACAGGGTTAGTGTTCAAAGTCTGCACCCTGCATGCTTCCCCATCATAAATACATAAATAGCTCCCAAGCCTCTCCTAGGGACGCAAGCTTGGCTTCTCTGGGCAATTAATTAATTGAAGTATTCGGTGAAATTGTTCTGTTGTTCTTTTCTGTGTCTGGGTCTGGCGAGGTGTTATTTTTGAATCTGCTGCTTCATGAGCAGAACTTTGTGTGTGTGTGTGCGCGCACGTGTGTGTGTGTTTTCAGTTTTAAAGTTGGAGAGCAGAGCCGTGGGTTCCCAGATGGAGTCCTTGCTCTTGTACGCCATGGTGCTTGGTTGCTTTCCCCCTTCCTGAGCAGACCTTGCTGATGGACGTTTCTTTGGTTTGACAAATTCTGATCTGGAAAAGGCTAGATGCCTCAGCCTCCCGATGAGTCTGTTGGGTGGGTGGTTTAGATTCTTCATGACCCTTCCAGAATGTGTTGGATCTGATGATCCCAAACAGGTCTCTGATAGTCACAGTCTTTGGTCAGCTTAGGAGAGGAGACTTGGCATGTCAGATCCAGATGTGACTGAGTATGTGGCTCAGGAGCCACAATCAGAGGGGCTCCTTCAGCCTCTAGGAGGGGTCAGCCTCTCCTTGAATGGTTCATAGGAGGTCCTGTGTGTTTTCTAAAGTATCAGAAAATATCTTGGAATGAGCTCTTCTACATGGGGAGAATGTTACCCCTGCATGTCACTGGAGGCTCTGATGTGTGTGGGGCTGTTGTGGTGAGGGTGGGGGCTGTGATGAGAGGTGGACAAATGCCCTCCCTCCCCAATGCTTTCTCTGGCTTTTCCCAAGGTGCCTGCTCCTAGAGCCTGGGGTCAGATGGGGTAGATGGATGCTCCTCAGGTAACCCGGGCCAGACTAATTGTCAATGACAAGTCACAGACCCAGGAGGCTGCAACTTCCTATGGATGGTGGTGGGGTTGGCTCTGGGTTGGCAGTGCCTTTGAGGTCCTGTTAATGGGACACTCATCCCAGGGCAGGCAGCAGAGAAAGCAGGTGGCTGCCTCGCACATGGTGTTCTGCCAAAGCTGGGGCCTGGCAGGGCCAGACAGTGAGCCTGTAGGGCCACCTCAGTCTATCCCCTTCTCTCCATCTCCACTGACCTTGCCAACTGCCTGACCTCTCCAAGTTGCCATGGGCTGCTCCACCTCCCACTGAGACAGATTCTGTTTATCTCCCATGGGAATTTACATAGTGAGGAACAACAGATTCTGACCATGGAAGGAGCGGCATCATCTATGGGTCCTATCTGTGTTAGTCACTATTCTTGTTGCTGTGACAATATGTCTGCCACAAGCTGCTTTGGGAAAGAAGGGTTAATTTTAGGTCACAGTTAGAAGTTACAGTCAGTCAGTCATGATGGGGAAGCCATGGCAGCAGGAACATGAGGCAGCTGGTCATGCAGCATCCACAGTCAGGAAGCAGAGAGAGATGGATGCTGGTGCTCAGCTCACTGTCTCCTTTCTATTCAATCCTGGACCCCACCCCATGGGATGGCTGTGTCCACATTCAGGGTGGGTCTTCCCTCCTCAGCTAACCTGGTCTAGACAACCCCTCAGAGGTGTACCTGGAGTCTTACCTACTAAGAAGATTCCAGATCCTGTTGACAAGCCATTCCTTTGTCCCTTCCCCCAGCCTTCAATGGCTATTGCTTGCTTCTGCCATGGATGTGCTCTACTTGAGACATCTCCTAACAAATGTTTAGCTGTAGGGTATGTGAATGTAATGGGACATTTGGGGTTCATTTACGTGTACCAGACAACTGTCCTTCCTTCCTGTTAGTGGCTGAATAGTAATCCATGGCGGCATGAATGGGCAGATGATTCTGATGGATGCTCGGGGCTCCTGAGTTCTCCCAAAGAGGAAGCTAGGCCCTGCCTCCCACATGTGTGTGACACCATCACATCCCACCTCTACTGCCTTCAGATGATTCCTGCTCTCATGTAGATCACCTCAGAAGTGCCACCCAGCCTGGTCCTGGCTGTTGTCCCCTGTGACCTGCCTTGTGCCCCTGCATGGCTCCTCTGCCCTTTGGAAAGCCCAGATACTGGCCTTGAGGGCAGGGTTTCAGAGAGCCCTTCCCGTTCTCATCATCTTCCCATGGTTACTGAGTTTTGGTCCCCATATACTGAGATGTAGACTTATATGCAGTAGGGTATTGTGGGTAATGGCAGGCACCATGACAGAAAGTGGAGAAGGGGCTGGAGGAGACAGTTGGGGCTTGGGATGTCTAAGCATCTGGTTAATGTCATGGCTTCTGGGGTCTAAGGATGCGGGGCAGCTGACCCACTGACTCCCAGCTTCTCCAGCGGACTTTGATGCCTCTACTGTTTCCAGTTGCCCTTGGGTCCCCAAGCCCATGCCTTGATGCCTTCACTTCAGATTACTAAAACCCAGTGAGCTTGACATCTTATCTCCCAGAGTCCTGTTCATCCCCTTCATTGGTGTGGTCTCAGCTTTTCCTTTTCTTCTTTTGTGGTGCTGGGTGAGATCCTAGGTCCCTTTAGGTACTAGGCAAATACCTTCACTGGAGTATTCTAGGCAGGAGCTCTACAGCTGGGCCACACTCTCAGCCCCTCACTGGGGGATTCTAGTCAAGCACTTACCATTGAGCCACACCCCCAGACCCTCACTGGGGGATTCTAGGCAGAAGCTCTACTGCTGAGCTATGTTCTCATCCTCATCCTGCCAGCCAGTGATGGCTATTTATGTGGCACCAGTGTCCCCTTGGTGGGGACCTCTGTAGTGTAGCCTTCATTGCTCTGTGGTCCTTTCTGCATCCTATGTACTGAGTATCCTCATGGGTACAGTGGACGCTGCATGGATGTCACTAAGTGAGCACACTGGCAGCCATGACTGCCCTTAGCTGTCCCGCCCTAGTCCCCAGGAACCCAGTGCCACCATCCCAGGGACTTACTTCCCCTGGGAGCACGCCCACAGCCTGAGCTGCGATGAATACCTGCTTATATTTGCTTTTCAAACCAAGCTTGATTTCATTTGACTTTGGGGCGTCAGCTTTTTCCTTTTAAAGGGCCTGGCTGTGGAGGGTGAAGATGCTTGGGCATTCGGGAGCATATTATCTGTTTTCTCTCATGTGACCACCTGTTTGTGAAAATAATCTCAAAGCAGACTCAGCTCTCTCTGCGCAGTGAAATTTAGTTTTCTCTCCCCAACTCCTTCTCCTTCAAGCTCCGGGCTGTTCTGCTACCGCGAATTCCCAGGAGTGCTGGGTGTTGATTTTGTGTTATTTTGTATTTGTTATTGCAGCAAATTCAAATAGCTATTTTTATAAGCCTGGTGGCTATGTTTCCTTGGGCTTGATTCTTGAGAGAGATTTTTGTTATGAAAACTCTGGGAGCCTGAGAAATATGAAGAAGTAAAAAGATAAGAGAAGTTGGGGGGGTGCTGGGCGGAGCTGGGATAGAAAATGAAAGACATGCATCCTCAGATGACCTGCCGAATCCTTCTAGGATGAGACAGTTGGAGTCTCAGCAGTTTAGGATGTCTATGTCTGATAAGGGAGGTGGGAAGGGAGACAATAGGCAGAGGGAGATGTGGAGCTTGGATCCTAAGAGAGAAGTGTGGGATTTCTACATCTCCTTTTTAAAAAAAGATTTATTATTATTTTAATTAATTTTGTATTTGTGTGTGTGTGTGCACATGCACACAGGGGTGAGAAGGCAAAAAGAGGGCTCAGATCCTTTGGACCTGCAGTTACAGATGGTTTTGAGCTGCCTTGAGGGTGCTGGGAACCTAACCCAGGCCCTCTGCAAGAGCAGCCAGTACTCTAACCACTGAGCTATCTCTTCAGCCCTTAAAGCGTGAGATGTCTGTGTTTGGCTGATTCAGCACATGCAGGGATGTGGTGTGTATTTTCTGATTCACACTGACTAGAATCTCATACTTAAGATTAAGCTTATCTGGCCTTGGGGGCTGTAGTCTTAGAATTCTTTTGGTTGTAGGAAAAGGAAACTAAGAGAGAGAGAGAAAAAAAAATCTTCCCTTTTGGTTGGCATAAGAAAAAGTTTAGTGTTCTAGCATGGGGCATGGTTGGATCTGAGGGCTGGGGCTTAGACCATTTCCATCATGGTTTGAAAGAAAACGACCCCCAAAGGGAGTGACACTGTTAGGAGGCATGGCTTTGTTGGCGTGGGTGTCTTTGTTGCAGAAAGTGTGTCACTGTGGAAGTGGGCGTTGAGGTCTCATATGTGCTCAAACCATGCCTAGTGTCTCAGACCACTTCCTGTTGCCTGCAAGATGAGATAGATGTAGGACACTCGGCTTCTCCTCCAGCACCATGTCTGCGTACAGGCATACACTCTACCATGTGGCACCATGATGATGATGGACCAAACCTCTGGAAATGTAAGCAAGCCCCAATGAAATGTGTTCCTTTATAAGAGTTGCCATGGACATGGTGTCTTCTTCACAGCAATAGAAACCATAACTAAAGCAACTTATTTTCATTTCTTGGATCTGTCGTTCTTTCTGTGACCCCCGTTCTTGGGCATGTGATGTTACTGTAGTGATCTGGTGGGTGTCACTCGTTTATGTGTTAATGCTAGTTTCCTTTCCGTTCTTATGCCAAAACTTCCTGTCAAAGGCAACTCAGGAGGAAAAGGGTTGATTTGGGTTCCTTGTTACAGACGGAGAGTCCTCCATGGTGGGGAAGGCGTGGTGGCAGGAGCATGAGGCCAGCTGGTCACATTGTTGTCCCATATATCTGTAGTTAGGAAGAGGGAGCAAAGAGGGCATGCATGGCCACTCGTTCTCAGCTCCATTTCTTCATTCTCATACAGTTCCGGTTCCCGTGCCTATGGAATGTTGCCACCCACAGTGGGCTATGTCTTTGCTTATCAGTTAATATAATCAAGATAGTGCCCCTTAGACATGCCTGCAGGACAACCTGATATAGACAATCCCTCCTGGAGACTCTCTCCTCAGATAGCCCTAGATTGTGTCAAGCTGATGACTAAAGCTCACTAGCATACTTGTGTTTCATAGGCTCAAGAGGACAGCCCGCTCCTTCCTGGTGGTGTTTTCGACACCGTTGAGCTTGTCTTGGTGTTCTAGGTGGGGGTGAGGTGAAGCCAGGGTTGCTTTTGGGGGGAAGGCTTGGCAGAGGCATGCCTGACTTTGAAGGGTGGAGAAGTGGACTGTGTACACCCTATTAGGGATGGCCTTGTTGTGGTGGTATTCAGATGGTGGCTTTGGTGGCATGATTTTTGAGCTAATGCCCATGGTAGCAACTACCTGGTTAGGCTGGTGGTTTCTTCATATGAGGGACAGTGGCTTCCCTGGTGACCTAGATCTGCAGTGTGGTATGACAGTCGTTTCTGAAGTGTGTGTGTGTGTGTGTGTGTGTGTGTGTGTGTGTGTGTGTGTGTGTGTGCGCGTGCATGAGTGCATGCGTGCGTGCGTGCGTGCGTGCATGCCTGCCTGCCTGCCTGTGCTTCCCCCCTCTGCTCTCTCTGAGAAACTCTTTTCTGTTTCTGCTGGCCCAAGTTTGTCTCTGTGCTCTGCAACCAAACCCTGACCAGCATTGTTTAGGATCTCCAAGCTGTGGCTGTCAAAACACGCAGTCTCAGGAATAGAGAAAAATGTGTGTTGGTTCCCCAGCATCTGGGGCAGAAGGTGCCCCACAGAGATGTGGCTTTGGCTGACTGCACATGCCCCAGCCACCAGCTGCCTTGACACAGAAACTGTGATCAGACCTGATGTCTTATAGGGCTCAGAAGGGCATCTCACAGGGCCTGCCAAGCTCCCAGGAGAGAATGATGTCTTATCGTGTAAAGTTAGAAAACACTCGAAGGTTGGGCTCCCATTACATCACATGCAGATGTGTCCAGTTCAGCACAGCTCTCCAGAGCCCCCGTTTTCTCCCACACCAGGTCTGTTACTCCTGGTGGCCTCCTTCTTCCCTGGGGTCTGGCATTTGTTATGCTTTGAGTATAAGGTATTCCCCACAGGCCTCTGTGTTTTAACACTCAATACTCAGCAGGTGGCACTGTAGAGAGAATGTGAAACCTTTAGGTTCAGCTGGTGGAAGAAAGTTACTGGTGGTCAGACCTTTTGGGGGTTATAGACAGGGTCTTCTTCCGACTCAGCTCTCTGCTTCCTGGTTCCAGAGATTTGGGGAATCACCTTGTAATCTCTTCCACGATTTCCCCATCAAGATGGAATACATCTCACACTGGGAGCCAAGCCCTTCCTCCCTTCAGTTGCTTCTGTGAGGTATTTGGTCCCAATGATGAGGAAGTAGTTAACAGCATTTCTGCTATTCCTGGACATTTGTAGTCGTGGTGACACATTGCCGTGCCTCTATTTCTCTGTGATTGCCATTGTTTCCTATGCAGTCACATTGCAAAAACCCTTATTAAGTGAGTCCCATTCTCTTCAGCATGGATGCATACGTGATACATGTAGCTTGGGAACAGGCTCACATCTTCGTGTGTGTTGCCATTTAAAGAGGCAGCCAGATCCCTGCTTCAGCCACGTGGACAGATCCATTTGTTGATTTTCCTGTTATGAGCTCTTTTCTCCCCCTGAGAGATGCTTTGATTCTTAACTGGGAGCCACCTGTCCTGCGCAGTGAGTTCCCTCTCGCTCTTTGTTCTTACGGACAGACGTGATGGATTTCACCGTCTGGCAGCATCTGTCACTGTGACATCATCTGCTTGTTAGGAGTTTCTGGTGTGCTGGCTGTGACACTGGTTGGGCCTTCAGCATTTAATCACAGTCATAGCCCAGGGGTAAGGTAGAGGAAGTGGGCTGGGGTGAGCAGGAAGGGACAGGATTTATCACCTAAGTCATTACCATGCCAGGCTCTGGATGGGTATTTTTTAGGAGATACTGAGGCAGGTGAAGGGAACTGGAAAGGGACTCTCTCCTAACATGGGCATACTTTTCCTGTTTGGTTGTTCCCAGTAACAAGGTAACAAGGTACCTAAAAGGTCACCTCTTCCATCACAGCATAGGTCTAAGTATTGCAGTTTCCAGTTTTCTGTCTGTGTGTCCCTAGCTGTTCACCTTTGAGGTTGGGGGGGGTGGATTGTTCAGGAGTCAAAAGCCTTACTTGTTGAAAACTGGTTACCTTTTATCTTCAGACTAAAAACCTCTCTATTTTGTTTTTAGTTTCACGGACATTTGCCTAGAATAGTGTCCTATTACTGTGTGTTCCTATGACAAAAATACAAGCTACAATTGGTTATAGAGAGGGACTGAAGTTTGGCTGAGGGTTTTAGAGGGTTGCTGGACCCATGTGCTTGGGTTGAACATTGTGGTGGTTGGAACTGTTATGGAGGTGGTTGTTCACATCCTGGCAGACAGGGAATAGGGAGAGAATACAGGAAGGAGTTAGAGCAAAACAGCCTCTTACAGACACACCCCTGATGACCTACATCCTCCAGCTACCTCCTGCCTTTCTCCAACTCCCACTAAAGTGTGGCACTTATGATGAGACAAGAATTCTCTGAAGATGTCAGCTGCAGCATTGTCCACAGCAGTACAGAGCCCACTGGCACACATGCCAAACTCTAACAGCTTCCTATGGAAGGCTCTGCATTGTTTTGAACCTTGCAACATGAGTTCAGGGAGTCTCCCACGACTCTGACCATCCTCCTTTCCTCCATTCCACCTGTCCTCACTGTTGGGAGATGTTCTTGAGATTTCTTCCTTCCTTCCTTCCTTCCTTCCTTCCTTCCTTCCTTCCTTCCTTCCTTCCTTTCTTTCTTTCTTTCTTTTTTTTTTTTTTTTTTTTTTGAGCCTTTCCATATTTTCTGGGCTCCTTCTTAGTGGTCATATTTGGATCTGGGGTGGATGACATACCTCTGTCTCTGGGTGGCAGGTGACCCATCAGAGATAAGATCATGGCCAATCAAAAACTAGCCTTTTTGCTGACCAATCAGAACACAACATCCTTATGGCCAATCAGAAAACCTCTCTTTTGGAGCTGGGCATTGGTGGCACATGCCTTTAATTCTAGCACTCAGGAGACAGAGGCCAGCCTGGTCTACAGAGCGAGTTCTAGGACAGGTTCCAAACAATACAGAGAAACCCTGTCTTGAAGAACAAAACAAAAACAAATAAACAAAACAAGAGAAAGAAACCCTCTCTTTTGGCCAATGAAAACAGGACTTCCCCTTGGACCAATCAGAGTATAACCTTTTTGCTGACCAATCAGAACACAACATCTCTATTGTCTTGGTTCAGGAATGGGCCTGATTTACAGACTAAATCTGCCTGGAAGCATTTGGTTGGGATAATATGCGAATACGCTGCCCCCTTCTATAAACCAGACAAACCTAGACTTCTCTCTTCCCCATGTCCTTCCTCAACCAGCTCCCAGCTTTTCTCACACAAGCGAGTTTGAGCTGGTTTTCTGTGATTTGTTGCCGAGAGCTCAGAAGGGCTAATGTTTCAGGACACAGCCTTCCTCAAGACTCTGGTTTTACACGTGGATTTGGCAAGGGCAGCGTGCAAGCCCACTTGAAGTAAACTCCCGGCTGGTGTGGTCTGTATTCTGGATGCCGATCTCAGAGGTGGTGACCAGGGAAGTAAGCCTGCTGCTGTCACCAGTACACATGCGAGTGCCCCTGGCTGGGAGTCCAAACTGGGGCTATGTTGTTCTGCGGCCATTGGTCGTATTTTCCTGCAGTGGGGTCATTAGGAACTGATTGGGATAAAGCCACAAAGTCTAACTTCAAAGGCCCCTTCTGAGAGTCAGCCAGACATCTGGTTTGCATGGTCTAAAGTTCACCCCAGCTTATCTGGGGAGAGAGGCTGAGGAGGAGATCTCTGCACCTGACTTGAATTATTGCTGTGTTTTCGGGAGGTTACCAGGGGCATCAATTACTGCATCGTACGGGTCTTTTACAACGTTGACTTTATTACCTGGGTCTGGATTTATACAGCATTTGATAGTGCTTATACTGCTAGATGCATAAAACACTGTTTGGATGTGCCCATGGCTTTGTCTGAGTGTACCCCACGGGAGGCTACTAAATTACAAGGCAATCTATCTGTTCCATTTACAGGGATGCACTAGTCGATCCGGCTCTTAGTTTATGCGCTGGGTACACCTTGGGCTGTGGTCTGTGGTGGGAGGGAAACTGGAGTGGGAGGGGGGAGGAGAAGTTGGAGTTAGTGTTAGGCCTGCAACACAGCTGTGTCTCCCCTGTCCTCTGCTATTGTCTCTCGCCAAGATGCTGCCCTGAATGTATGTGCTAATAAAACCCTTGCACTCACCTCCAGTGCATTCTTGTCCCGGGAATGCAGCCATGACTTTCCCTCATAATAACTATCCACCTGACCCTGTTCTTTGGAGACATGTGGCCCAGGGAGCAGTTGGGAAAGAGCCACACCACCTCTCTGGGATTGATATTTTTAATGTGGACAAGGGACCAGTGACAATGTCACCTTTTCTCAACCTTTATAAAATAAAGATTTGTTTTATTTATTTATTCTTGTGTGTGTGTGTGTGTGTGTGTGTGTGTGTGTGTGTGTGTGTGTATGTGACTACAGGTGCCCATGGAGCCAGAAGGGGGCGCCAAATCCCTTGGAGGAAGAGTTAGAGGCACTTGTGAGCTATCCAATGGGGCTGTTGGGATTGGAACTCTGGTCTCAACTGTTTATCTGTTCCTCCAGCCCCAATTCTCAACCTTTGACCATAGGATTCGAAATGATCTTTTAGACAAGTGAAGTGGGATTGTGTGTGCTTACATTGACCTGTGGTTTCCATATTTGAACAACTGTCTGACTGCCTCAAGGTTTTTTTTTTTTTGGCCCCAGCCCAGGGTTCCTGATGGAGTAGGGGCTGGGTGGGTCCCAAGGTTTTGATTTTTGCAAGTATCCACCAAAGGCCCCTGGCTGGAGAGCTACACTCTGAGGATCACTGACTCACATGGCTAAGGGGCTTTTGTGAGTTCCTTGGAATCATCTTGCCATGGCACTTTCTAGAAAGCATCACTGAGATTGTGTGGATGGGACATAGAGTCCCCAAGGTATAACCCCTCACCCTGTGCTATAGGGAGCCAGTTTTCTCTTGAGAACCGGAAAGATGATATGATGTAATTTCTCTGTTACAGAAGGCCCTGCATTGTCATTCTGGTCATTCCTGGCAGTGTCACTCAGGACTCTGTCCACTTAGAAGCAATTTGACAGCTTTGATCAGCAGTGGGGGGTCTGAGGACTGAGTGAGTTGAGGCTCTTTTGGGTTCTGAGATCTGTGATGGGATGGGGGAATGTGATTCTGATATCATTGTTAAAAATACAAGGCCAAGAGAGGGCACAGCCTGGCTTTCCAAGGGGCCTCAAAGCTGTCTGGTTTTGAAGTTTGTCTGTCATCTTGAAGGAGCTTGGGAGAGGAGATGACTGCTGGCAGAGGTGGCATCTGACCCTCAGGCAGAACCTAGGCCTGCCACCTCTGTGTTCCTTGCACTTGTTCTAGCCCTGTTTTCTCTGTGTGCACACATGCTATGGATAATAGGCCTTGCTATTAGCTGTAGGTCTATTGCTCTCCACCTTATTTTTCTGAGACAGGTTCTTTCAGTGATCCTGGAGCTCACTTGCTTGCTGGGCAGGCAATCCAGTGAGTCCCAGGGCTCCCCCTGTCTACACGTCCCCATACTGGAATTACAGACACGTGCTTCCATGTTTGGCTTTTACATGATAGCTGAGGATCTGCCCCTTTGTTTGGGCAGTAATCTCTTGACCCATTGGACCATCTACCCTGGCCTGTGTTTTTGTTTTCTTGAGATAGGCTCAAGTTGTACAGCTCAGGCTGCCACCAAACTCATGGCGGTCTTCCTGACTCAGCCTCCTAATGCTGGGATTTTTATTGTGTCAATTTTCCACCTTGTTCTGAGAGCCAAGTCCCTCTGTAATGTTGTGTATAGTGGTGGTGGTAACAGGTGTCTATGCCCACAGAGCCTTTGGGCTGTGCTGGGCTATGTTGCAAATGAAGCCTGGCTGGTGTTAGCCTGTCCAAAATCTATGATTCAATGTCAATATCACAGTGATGTTGTGTGTTTGGGTGAAGCCCACTCTTCCCTTCCTTCCTCCCTTTCTTTTTTGAGACAGGGTTCCTCTGAATAGTCCTGGCTGTCCTGGAGCTAGCTCTGTAGACCGGCAGACCTTGAACTCACAGAGATCTGCCTGCCTCTGCTTCCCAAGTGCTGGGATTAAAGGTATGCACCACCACTGCCTGGCATCCTTTATTTCTTATCCTCACAATAACCACAAAAGCTTGTCTGTTTTTTTCTGGGCTAGGACTTCAGAAAGATGAAGATGTTGAGGGTCACTTTACTAAGAAGCAGTGAGATGGGATTTGAACTCATTGTCTGACATTGGTGTCCAACACCACATAAAATAAATACCTCTTGTAGCCTCTTCCTTTTGTGCAATTAGGATCTCACCTCTGTTTTCACCCAGCTTGGCACCCAAGGGGAGCTTGTGATCAATGGGGAAGGTGAGAAAATTCCAGAAAGGCACACCAGCTGAGAAGGGCAACTCTGAGGCAGGTGCTGCAGCTTCCAGACACATTTGCTCTGGAGGAGCCAAGAGGGGAGCTTGGGTCGGATTTAGTTGATGCTCTTTGGCTTCCAGGCTTTGGGAAGGCAGCAGAGGTACCAGCCAGCTTCTTTGAAGGTTTGTTCCTTGTCTATCTGAGAGCTGGCGGCTCTGCCAGGGGCACCTTCCCCATCCCTTGATTGGAGCACTTAGGACCAGAGATGGAATCTCAATCCTATTGAAATGCCTCCCCACTTTCTTTCCTTTGGGAATTTTGCAGCATGTCTTAAACACACAGGATTGTGACAGACAGGCCGACTGGGAGCCCCCTCCTCTGTGATGTGGGGGTGGGGCATGCAATCACAGCACTCTGTATCCCTGAGGGAGCTGTGGAACTCTGACTCATCTCCACCTTTGTCACCTGTCATCCCAGCTCAGAACAAGATAGGGCGGGGAGGGGAGGCAGCTTGCAGAGCCAGCTCCCCCTGCCTCTGTGTGTGTATGTGGGTGCGTGGGCTGCGGAGCCACAGTTGCCCACAGGCATGGCCTGATTGTGCCATAAGCTTCAGGCAATGATCAGTTCTTAGTCTAACTCTACTCAAGGCGAATGTTGAAAACCCCAGAAGAATCTCCTAATGAAATGGGAAAGTATACAAGTGTATCCACTCATACACCAATGGGACGCCTTTTCTATCTGTTAATAATTCTCCCCCAGGTTCAATCTTATGATATCAAAGCTGTATTCCTTGTTCAACAATTAGTAGAAACAGCCCGTCCTGGGCACCCACTGGAGGCTCAGGCTTGATGGGCAGGAAATGGGACCTTCACTCTTCCTTTTTACACCTTATTCATTTTTAATTAATTTATTAATCTTTGCCTCAAGGGGTGGTTTGAAGACAGGTGAGATGAGATGTTCTTGAGTCATAATATGTCTGAGGGGAAATGCATGTTCCTATGGAAGTTGTCACTGCTCCTGGATCACAAGGTTTGATGGAACTCATGTTTGATGCAGGGGACAACTAGGAGCGTCACCCAAGTGGGGTTCATGCTTCTACTGTTGACCTTAATCCTTGAAATGGAAGCCATCTGGTTGTGTGTTTAAAAAGCATGCAGAAGAGCCTGGAGAGGTGGCTCAGTGGTTAAGAGCACTGGCTGCTCTTGCAGAGGAACCCAGTGCTTTCTATTCCCAGCTCTCTGATGGAGGCTCATAACCATCTGTAACTCCAGCTCCCGGTGATCTGATGCCCTCTTCTGATTCATGTGGGTACTGCATGCACAGAGTGCATATGCATATATGCAGGCAAAGCACCCCACACATAAAATAAAATAAATAAATCTAGGGATGGAGAGATGGGAGAGACGGCTCAGTGGTTAAGAACACTTGTTGCTCTTGCAGAGAACAGATTCAATACCCAGTACCCATTTGGAGGCTCACAACCAACCATAACTCCAGTTCCTGGAGATCTGAAGCCCTTTTTTGACTTCAGCAGGCACCAGGTACACATGTGGTTTCAGATACATACATGGAAGCAAAACACCCATGCACATCAAATAAATAAATAAAGCCTGTAGCTTGGTGCCATGGCACACACCTTTAATTTCAGGACTTGGAGGCCTGAGGCAGTTGGATCTCTGTGAGTACTGAGGCCAGTCTCATCCACCCAGTGAGTTCTAGGATAGCTAAAGCTACGCAGATAGACCCCATGTCAGGCAATAGCAACAAAAATCTAAAGACAAAACCAAAACACATGCAGAGATTCAACTATTGCACTTCACCGTAGCAGTGAAGTAGGGTCACATGATGCCTGTGTCAGGTCCTGCCATCTGTCTCCAGACGGTGAAGAGCTCAGCTTGTGTATATGGGAAGAAGCAGGTATGGCCCCCATCCCCCTTTTTTGTGCCATACAGCAACCATTTTGTGCTGCTACCAGATTCTGTGGGATCAGAAGTGGGCAGCGCACATTGGGGAGCCTGGTTTCTGCCTCCTAGGTCTGTATCTCAGCTGGAGGGCTCTGAGGTTGCTGGAGACAAAGCCACCAAAGCTTGGTCTACTCATGTCTGGTCCCTGGCCTGGGTTGACTGGAGAGTTAGTATCTTCATGTGGCCTCTGCTTGCTACTGGGATTCCTTACACCATGGCGCCCTCAGGCACCAGCGGGAGAGGAGTGGTGTGACCTCTGAGAATCTAGCCACCAAGATATCTGTGAACAAATGTACTTTAACAGTCAAAGCATCTAGGAACCCACACACAGACCCCACTTCTTTCTGGGAGGAACCTCAGGACAGAGGAGAATGGGAGGGGGATGGTAGATTTGCTATACTCTCTTGAAATATACACCCGCTGAAAAAGATAAAATTAAACTGGGAGGTTGGCAATGGCTACAGTGTGGCAGCTTCTTGGCTGGATGGTAGGTGAAAGCCTTTCTGCATGGTCACAATGAAAAGAATCCCTTGGGAGATCCAGGGGAATATGCTCAGACCACAGGGCATCTTTGTATCCTTAACAAATAAATGTATGAGGAGGCATGGACCAATCAGCAGCAAAATTTAGGCTGATGAGATTGAACACTCCGATCAGAGTGGATGCCCAACACCTTGGCCTATCACCATGGATGCCCAATACCTCAGCCAATCAGAATGGATGCCAAATACCCCAGCCAATCAGAAGGAAAAAACCATGCACTATGCAGATTGAGTGATGTGGTGTTACAGGAAGAAGGTAAGAGCAAAGTCCAGGTAAAGGAAGGGCCTGGGTTCTTTCCCATCAGCCTGTGGGATCAGCTTAACTCTCTTCGTTGCTTTTACCATGTTCTGGAATAATCTTGCTGTCTATTCTCGGTGCTTTGTCTCCCATGGGAACAGGTGCCTCTTTTGTCTTGAACCTGTGTTTTGAGTGTGCATCAGGCACACAGTAGGTGTCTGATAATGTCCACGGAGTGATGTATCGGTGAGCCACGGGCTGTCTGGCAGACAGCTCCTATTTATCATGTCTGCTGCTGCAATAATTGTCACAGGTGAGGTAATTAGATGAAAGATGGAGATGTGATGACCTTCTGAGTTTGTCAATGGGATCAAATTGGATCCCAATGGTAAGGTTACCCGTGGCCGTTGGTCTTTTATATGAAATTCTCTTTCCTCGGTTTGAAAAATGCTTCAAGAACTAGGATGGAACTGAATCTGTGGAACCCTTCGTAAAATGAGTCTGTAATCAATCTCTTGGGACCGGTTGGCAATGACACCTGCCTGTTACTCAGGCACAGAAACCAAGATGAATGGGCTGGATAATGAGCCAGGGAAGAGATCATCAGTCCTACGTATTTATAAACTCAGTACTGAGCTTATGTTTTTTTTCCCCCCTTTATGTGTGGACACGCCTGCCCTCCAGGAGGTAAGAGGCAGTACGGGACTGGCTGTCCAGTGGCTCTGGGCTGAGCTTACTACAGAATCTTCTGGCTGGTTCCCAGGGGCTGATGCTTAGCAATATGGCTACAGATCCAGGACAAGATCATTTGCCTCCTCTGATGTGGTTTTTTGAGACCGAGTGAGCTAAAATGTTTATTCCGTAAACATGAGGACCTAAATTTAACCCACCCTGAAAGAAAGGAAAAAGAACCAGGATCTTTGGCATGTGATTATAATCCCAGTGCCGGGGAAGTCGAGATGGGAGGATCCCTGAGACTCATGGCCTCATTGGCACTGGTTATGGACAACATTTATGGGGCCCCACCATGTTCCTCTTTTATGTAAGCCCGATGCTACATTGGCTGCCCAGGATGGGGACTGTGTGCCAGGTAGACTTAGTGGTTCTGGCATCATTGTCCGATGGAGTGATCATGTGTTTTCTGTCCTATGTGGATGCCAGTATTTACATACACTCACACACACCTCACACATGCACACACATGTGCATAACCACACAGTACATGTAATGAGTGTCTGTCCCACAAGCCAGCTCTCAAATAATGACATGGAGACTTTTTATTAATTACGAAAGCTCAGCCAGTAGCTTATGGGTTTGCTCCCAACTAGCTCTTATATCAAAATTAGCCCATTTTTGGGGTCTATGTTCTACCACATGGCTTTTTACCTTTCATTCTGTACCTTCAAACTTGTTCTGCATCTCCTGACATCTCTTGTGCACCGAGATTCTCATCTTCTTGCTTTCTCTCCCCCGAAATTTCAGCCTATACCTTCGGCCTAGCTATTGGCTGTTCAGCTTTTCATTACACCAATCACAGCAATGCACCTTCACACAGTGTACAAATATCCCACAATGTACACAGGTGCAAACACATGTATATGCACGTGCACACACAACTTTGGGAGAGGGATGAAAGAGACAGGGGAAAGCAGTGGAGAAGAATACAGTCAAGCACATATAGACTTGAATGAAAATATCGGATGGAACCCATCCCATGATACACTAGATGCTCAAAAACAATAACAAAATCTGATGGGACATGCTTTAATATTTAGCTGAAAGACAGCTTTGGGGGAGGAATGTAGCACAATAAATAAAAGACCCAAAGAGATATTGGGGTTCAAACTTCAAGCTGAAGATCAGAAAAGCAAAGCAGCTGGCCACTAGCTCTTATTCTACCTCAGACTGAAAGGCCATCTTGGCTCCACCAAACCTCAGACTGCTGCCTCTCAGTGTGGCTGGAGAATCCTGAGACTTCAATGTCTTTCTGTCCTCAATGTGGCTGGAGAATGAATGCTACCTTTGACACCCTGTTCCTCCTGTATTGAATACCTCTCACGAATCCTGGGATTAAAGGTATGTGGTCCCAAGTGCTGAGATCATCTTTGTGTGAGCTGTTTCTCTTTAAAAACTGGATGTATTTCTTGTAGCTCAGTGTGGCCTCAAGCTACCTCTCAAGTGGTGGGATTAAAGGTGTGTACCACCACTGCCTGGCTTCTATAGCTTGTGGTTGGCTTTGCTTTCTGAATCCTCAGGCAAGCTTTAATAAATCACAAATAATATATCACCACAAAGGAAAGGGTTTATTTGGTTTTTGTATTCTGAATTATGGTCCACCGAGGAAAGACAAGATAGGAACTCAAACAGGGCAGGAACATGGAGGCAGGAACTGATGCAGAAGCCACGGGGAAATGTTGTGTGGTTTCCTCCCCGTGGCTTGCTTAGCCTGCTTTCTTATAGCACCCAGGACCACCAGGTACCACTCACCATGGACTGGGCACTCCCCCCATCAATCACTAATTAAGAAAGTACCTACAGGTTTGCCTATAGTCCTATTGAAAGACCAAAAGTAAAGTTAAGGAAACTCCCAACTCAGCAGTCCGACCTGGAAAGCTAACCCAGACCACTATCAGTTCCCTGGAATTTGCTAATCACTGGCAACTTTCCCTCACAAGGCCATAAGATAGCAGGGTACCAAGAATTCACACTGCCCCTCCTGTCAGTGTGTTAGCAAGTAGTAAATAGGATCTTTAAGAAACAAAGAGATAGCTGCAACTCTGGTTTTCCTGGACAAGATTAATTAGCACACCCTGAGGCCCTAAGGTCTGCTGATCGGAACAGTGAGACCATCCGGCCTCAAGGGGAGAACCCATGACTTGTCAGGTACTCAATGGACAGGGGGTCACAGCCCCACCCTAAGTTTGTGGTTTTTTCCTTTAAAAGTACCTGCACCCAGAACATGATGCTTCTCTAGCCTGCGTTCTGAGGGAGCCCATTTGCGCAGATGTTTTCTCTTGCGTGTTGCATCAACTGGACTGGACATTGAGTTCTTGGGGGTACCGACTGAAACAGGGAGACTCCTCATTCTGAGGGTCTTACACTATCTTATGGAGACATTTCCTCAGTTGGGGTTCCTTCATCTCAGATGACTCTTAACATAGCCAGTGCACTGCCCACTGGTGGCATTTCCTGAGACATACCATGAATTTATATCAAGACTGAATGCAGTTCCTGAGTCAACAGCATACCTACCTCCCCATGTGTAGGGAAATCAGATTATAACTAGATGTACCACTGTGCAATAGATTTTATTTGATTCATTTTACATCATCATCATCATCATCATCATCATCATCATCATCACTTATGTTGGAGAGCCAGGTGGACCTTAGGAGCCATGCACCTTTAAAAAATGTTTGTGTATAAGTGTTTGCCTGCTTTTTTGTCTGAGTACCACATATGTTCAGGAGGCCATGGAGGCCAGAGAAGGTTGTCAGATCCTTTGGAACTGAAGTCACAGGTGGCTGGAAGTCACCATGTGGATGCTAGATAGCGAACCTGGGTCCTTTGCCAAGAGCTGAAAGAGTTCTTAGCTGCTGAGCCATCTCTCCAGCACCCACCTTGCTTTCTGAGACAGGGTCTCACTGGGACCGGGGATTTGTTGATTAGGTGAAGCAGGCTAGTCGGTGAGCCCCAGGAATGGTCTCTCTGTCTCCCCTAGTACTGGGATTAAAAACCTGCCTGGCTTTTTCCCATGGGCTCTGGGGATTGAGCTATGGTCCTCATTTTGTGTGGCGAGCACTTTACTCATCGATTTTTAACACCATATGAAACTGTGTAGAGCCTCTCAAAGCAGAGGAAGGCCAGGGAGCAGACTGATAGGCCTCTAGCATTTCCTCAGATAACCCTCATCCTCATTCCTAGCCCCTTTCAGCATTGGTTGCAGATTGATGCCTCTCAGACTAGACCAGAGATGCATTTGGTCTTGCTCAAGGATTGTCTGGGGGAGGGGGATGAGTCCAGTTGGACAATTGCTCCTAAGTACTTCAATTTTGGGTGTGTGTAGAAGCAGAGAAAGCTACCAAGTACAGCCGCATAGTCCCACAAATGTGGGCTGCACTGGGCTAGTGTACACTCCTTTATGCAAAGCATTGGATCCCCACTTCCAAAGCAGCTCCCCCCAAGTTACCATTTATAATAAGCCCTCCCCTGTAGCTTCCCTCAGGCTAGACAAGCCATTCTCTGTTCCCCAAACTCTGTCAAAGACTGGAGGTATTTCCAGAGAACACTAACTGGTACAGAGGAGAAGTGTGAGCCTGTGAGTTTAATATTCAAGTGTCTGTTGGTCCCCTGACTTCATTTGGTGTTGCCTTCTGATCCCTGCAGGATCCCGCCAGGATTCAGGGAGGGGCTTCTGAGGAGCCATTCTGGGAGCACCTTGGAGAGACAGCCAGCCAGCCTCCTGTCCCAGTGGGATGCTCTAGATTGGAGTCTGTTTCATCCTTAATGAATGAATTGAGCAGCTCCCAGCAGGGGAGGCTTTTACCCAGCAGTTTTCCACTTAAAATCACTCTTTCCTTCTCTCTTCCAAATAACGCCTTTGCTCTCAAAAATTAGCCCGTGGCTTTGGGGGCTACGGGCTCACGGGTCTTACATTGATGGGGACAGTGATCTCCCCAGCTTGAGCTCTGTTCTTCCTTACATAATGTCTGCACCTTCTGCCCCCCCCCCCCAGCAGAATGGATGTGCTTGGTAAAAAACAAGAGCCATACAGAAGCATCTAGAAAACAGTGACATGGAGGCTCCTGGCCGGCCCCTCCCCCAAACCCCATTCATCATTTTCTTTTGTTCTGGAGATTTTCCCCCATTTGTCTTGGTTGGGGTTGCAGGTCAGCCTGGGTTGGCGTAAGGCCTTCCTGCTCCACATAGTGGGAAAACAAAGCTTTGTGTGTGTCTCACAATCTATGATTTCTTTTAATGTGTCTGGGCATTTGTTGTTTGTGTTAGCATCAGAGTGACCCGGTGCTCCCTATCTGAACCCCAACCCTCCATTATTAGTGGCACGGTAAGGTGTGAGGCACATGGCTGTCACATTCTGTCATTTCTGACTGTCACAGTCTTTCAGTTTGAAAATGAATGTCAATGGTGTTGATTACTACTTGGATCTTGAGTGTCCCACAAATCTCCTGTGTGGAAGGCTAACGGTCCCCAGACTGTGGTTAGTGTGAGGCCTGGAACCTTCAGCAGGTGAGGCCTAGTCAGAGGAGGTTAGGCCATTGGATGCCAAGGCCGAGGAAAGGTCATTGGAAGGGGGCGGGGTCTAGTGGGAGGAAGTCAGGTCATGGGGGTAGGTCCTTGAAAGGGCTAACAGATTTAGGTTTTCAAGAGGAGAGACATAAGATGGGGATGTATTTTTTACTTTTTGGAGAATGTTCTCCTGGCATGCATAAAATCCTGGGTTCCAGCCCCAGCGTTGCATAGGCAGGCATGGAGGTGAAGGCAAGAGGATCAGAAGTTCAAGGTCATCCTCAGCTATGTAGCAAATGGAGGCCTGTGTGAGTTATGTGAGACCCTGCCTCAAAAGCAAAACAAACAATCCAATCACACAGGTTGTTTCTTGGGAGTTAGGGGACAACAAGAGTAGAGAGGTAGGGAAGAAAGATCATTCTAGAGCCTTCTATCTTTTGAAGTTTGAAACACAGAAACATTTCATTTATTCAACCCTTTAAAATTAACACCTTAAATCAAGTAAAAAAAAAAAAAAAAAAAAAAAAGGAGGCTCAGAGGCTCAGAGAGGGCAAAGGTTTCTTGGGTATCACACAGCAGTTGGGAGCCAAGATCAGCATCCTTCCTGCATCTCCTGGAGGGCGCTGTTTGTTTTGTTACCCTGGCAATCTTCCTACGCTGCCGCCGCTGCTGGGAGTTTGCTTAGAAGAGGCTGTTGGGAACTTTCCTTACCTTTTAAACTAGCGAGCTGGAATGTTTTACCAGCTGATGGAATTAATTGGGCCCTCTGTGGCTCCCGCAGATTCCCCTTGCTTCGGTGGCTGCAGCCTGGAAGCCAGACCCGCCTTCTGCAGGACCCCAGGCTCCGCGATCCACCTCAGAGCCTATTTACTGTTCCTCAGGTTGGGCTTCACCACTTAGCATTTTAGAGGCTTGGCAGCCGCCTCGGGCCAGGTGCGGCTACCCAGGGCTGTCGTTCAGAATTCCAGTAACTTCCAGGTCTCCTCATGGCTTCACCTTCTTTCACTGGTGCCAGGAAAAAATAATGATTTTTTTTTTTTTTTTTTTTTTTTTGGCTACAGAAAGCAAGGTGACAAACTTGGGGCCTTTGTGGAGCCAGACAGGCGGCCTTTCTAGTTCCCTGGCGCAGATGCATTTAAATGACATTCTCCCCCTCTCCCCTTGGAGATTAAAGAGGGAGAGAGCTGGATCCTGTGTGCCTGGTTCCTCAGCACAGTGGCTCATCAAGACAGCTGGGGGAGGAGGACACTCTGCTTCCTAAACCAAGATGAATTAAAACTGTCACTTTCCTCAGACCAAAGGAGAGATGCTGGCATCTGGGAATTAGGCAGTCACTCTGGGTTCCCCAGAGAGTGTAGACCAGTACGGAATACCTGAGGGCCACACTGCCTGCGTTAGGGGTTAGCTCTGAAGGGGTGGGGTCGGGGCTTCAGAAACTGCGTGGTCTGAGCATGGGATGGTAAATTTTGAGAAAGGGGTATAAACATATGGAACCTTAGCAACTCGCCACTCAAGTTCCAAGTTCCCTCCAGCTCCGCCGTTCCTAAAGGGCCATTGTCTGTCTCGTCAGGGTCCCAGGGGTCCTGAGTTGTCTCTCTTTACCTCTGTACAGTTGAGAAGAGGGAGATAGTAGGGGGCTATGGGTTAAGTTATTGCTTCCCCCTGACTCCCAGGCCTGCATTTGTTCTGAGAATTAGATTGTGTATGGTAGTAACCCCTAGGGCCCCATTGAAAATGTCAGTGTGTTTGACAGATATATATGCTTATTCATGTGGATCTGTGCATATGTGTACATGCCTATGGAGGCCACAGGTTCCTCTATCACTATATATTTTATTTGTACACCATGTGTGTGTTACGGGTAGGTTTTACTCTTTGTTCCTCCCTGCCGGCCTCCTGGTCCTGCCGCCACGGTCCCGCCGCCATATGAGCCCCAAATAACACTCAGAGACTCTGTATTTGATACAATCCTGTTGGCCAATGACTATCATTGTTAATGGGCTAGCTCTGTCTTAATTATTAACCCATTTCTACTTATCTAAGTATTTCCACGTGGCTCATCTTATCTGGGAGCCGCAGCTGGCATCTTCCTTCCTCCCTGGTCTACATCTTGACTCCTCTAACTACTTCCTCTTTCCTCCTCCTAGTCTCCTAGCCCCGCCTATCTAGTTTTCTATTGGCCAACAGGGCTTTATTAATTAACCAGTATGAGAAACATATTTACAGAATAACATCTCCCATCATGTGTGCCCAATGTTCACAGAGGCCAGAAGAATGCATCAGATCCCTTAGAACTGGAGTTACAGATGGTTGTGAGCGGCCCTGTGGGTGATGGGTATCGAACCTGGGCCCTCTGGAAAGGAAGCAAGCACTCTTAATTGCTGAGCCATCTCTCTAGCTATCTGCCCTTCTGAGATAGCCTCTCTGGTCGAATCTGAAGCTTGTTGATTGGCTAGACTGGCTGGCAGTGAGCGCCACAGATCTGCTTGTCTCCAGGGTCTGCCTGCCTCTGCCACGTCTTGAAGATGGACTACTGACAGCATTACTGTTGCTGTCTTACATGGAACTCAAGCTCCATATTTTGGGGCAAACGCTTTACCCTCTGAGCTGTCTCCGCATCCTGGGTCCCTCTTCTTGAGCTCGCTATGGTAACTTGACCAAGTAGAGCCTGAGTGTGTGCTGGTAATTTGTTTTGGACTGGAAGGAAATAGAACAGGAGATCTGAGAAGGAGGAAAAGCCAACATTCTACCATAGCCACACCCAGTCATGCTCTGAGCGGTGACATTTCAGCTCGTGTTGGTCTGCATGTATGTGGGTCAGTGGTCCCATGCAGTGGCCCTTAAACTGTGGACACACTCGATGTACAGGACATCTGTCTGAGTATAACCACCATGACATGACTGTAATAAAGATAAAAATTAAAAACACATGTGTGGAGGCTGGAGGGGCGATGACTCTCTGGGTAAGAGTGCTCATGCACAAGCATGATGACCTGAGTTCAAATTCCCTTGGGGAGAAATAGCTGGGTGTGGCCATGCACATCTGTGACCTCATTGCTGTGGGTTGGCAGAGCGTCTGAAGGCTAGCTGGGGCTTGCTGGACTCTAGGTTAGCTCCCGTTCAGTGAGAGACCCTATCTCAAGGGAATAAGGTGACCCCTAGAGCCAGACTCCATACTGAGTTCTAGCTCCATCCAATCTGGTTCCCCCCTGTTTAGACTGGTTGGAGTTGCTGTTGCCCACATCACCCTGACTCAGTGTTCAGGGATTCCATACGTTTTCCGTTGATTGATAGATTGGGATGGCTCCGCCTTCCGGGCTCTGATGGGCACACTGTATCCTTGGTCGGAGCACTCTATCCAGTCCTTTGTGTGTTTCTGGGGCCTGGTACACGGTGGGCGCCAACACGGCTGTGGGGACCGATGGGATGGAAACACGCTGTCTCATCGCAGGTGGCCCCTTGCCAGCCTGTGCCCTTGGTTCCTGGGTGAGAGAGATCACACAGTAAGTGCCAAGCTTCTCCCGTTGCCCGGGCAGCTCAGAGCCCACGCCTTGTTGCTGGAGAACTTTGCTGTGGCACAAATAGAGAGCAGTTGTGATTACATTCTCACATGGAGGCAGAAGGAGGTGCCCAGGCTCCCGAGTCTCTCAGAAGGCTCCTCACCCAGCCTCTCCACTCCAGAGCTTGAAAATGAGGTGAACAACAGACGCATTGGGACTTCTGGTGGTGCAGCTGCCTTGGTGTCCCCATGCTTCTGTAAAGAACTCATCTAATAAACAGAATCTTTCTTTGATCAATTGGTACCCTCTCGGTATGTAGCAAATAGATGTTTCTTTACATGTTTCTGGGAAGTATCCAACAGAGACCTGAAAATGCCTTGTTTTAAGTCTTCATACTGTGAGATCAACAGGGGTCTACTACAAAGAGGCAGAGAAATCAAGCATCCAGCAGGCGAGCTCTGCGTGTGGCGCGACACTGCCTCCTGGTGGGTATCGGCAGTATTGCAAGCCCATACTCTTAAGGCGCTGATCAGGCTAGCTTTGGTTCCAATCCCCTCTGTGGACTCTTGACTTCAACTGAGCCACAAGCCAAAGATGTTCCCTGGCATACAAAAACAAACTCAGAAATGTTAAAAAGCCAAACCCTTAGGATCCCCTGACTCTGATTTTAAAAGAAATGTTGAAAATTTGGAGACTATAGCAACATGCAAAGACTAAAAATTAGGGCCTGGAGAGACAGGTTAAGAGCACTGGCTGCTCTTGGAGAGGATGGATGTTCAGTTCCCAGCACCCATATGGTGGTTCACTACCATCTGTAACTCCAGCTCCAGGGGATCTGGCACTCTTTTGTGGTGGCCTCTGCAGGCATGTGCACATCTGTACACAGAGGGGGAGGGGAGAGGGAGTGGGAGAGAGAGAGAGAGGGAGAGGGACAGGGAGTGGGAGAGAGAGAGAGAGAGAGAGAGAGAGAGAGAGAGAGAGAGAGAGAGAGAGAGAGAGAGAGAGAGAGCCACATTCCTGCAATGATTTTCCTAGTTCTGAAGGGTCACATGTCTGTTTTCTTATTCTTCATGATATTCTGGCCACTTCCCTGCTTTTAAATGTTCTTCAGGTATGACTTTTTAAGACCGTGTAGTGCTTCATTTCAAGGGCACACTTTGTTTGACCCTCTATTGTTCAGTATCTAGGTCATTTCTGGGTTTCAGCACCTTAGGTGTGTTGCAGCGAACTTCCTTATTATTTCTTATAAATTCTTAGGTTGGGAGAACACGTCTTGGGCTAAGGAAATGAATATTTTTCAATGTTTTGATCCCCATTGCCAAATTAACTTTCAGAAAGATTATCTGTTGACATCCCCTCCAACAATATGCAAGTATTTTTTCTTTGCACCTCCAGTAGTAGTAATTATTATAATTTCTAAAAGTCAAGTTGATAATTCCCAATTATCCTTGACTTCTGTGGCTGCATGACTGTTAATGAAGCTCTGACTGGTTGGTGAAAAAGGCACCCCTGAAGTGATTATCTGCCACTCAGTCCCAGAAATGAACCACGCCCAGTGAGAAGGAAGACTCAGATACCACGGCTATGGCAGATGTTTGCACTTGACATTTCATCAGAGAGTTCCCACACATCAGTAAAAACCCTCTTTCCCATCCTGATGCCATCATCAGATTCCCGAACCCTTTATAGATATTCACTGTCATGGGTCTCTGCAGAGAGATCCCTGTAAAATTTACCTCCTCCTTTGCATTTTGCTGTCCTAGAATAACGGCTATCCCATTAGCTTTGACCGTTAACTGGACACAGCGTACAGTCACATGGAGAGGTAGGGATTGGCTTGTGGGCGAGTCTGTGGGAGATTGTTGTGACTGCTAGTGGGTATAGGAGAGCCAGGTCCACTGTGGGTGGCACCATCCCTAGGCAGGTGGCCTTGGGCTGTATAAGGGAGCTGGCTGAGCATGAGCCTATGAACTGGCCAGAAAGCAGCATCCTCTGTGATTTCCAATTCAAGTTTTTGCTCGAGTTCCTTCCCCAACTCCCCCCCCCATGATGAACTGCAGCTTAGAACCGTGAGGTAAGATAGAGCTCTTAAATCCATTACCCTCTCTTAAGCAGCCTTTGGTTGTGAAGTGAAATGCAAACAGTGTCCTAGTTTCCTTTCTGTTGCTGTGACAAAACATTCCAACAAGAGTGACATAGAGGGACACAGTTTGGTTTCACTCACATTTCCCAGTGGCAGTCCATCAGTGTGGGGATGGTGAGGCAGGATTGGAGGTGGCTAGTCACATCACATCACAGTGGAGAGAATGAAGGGGTGCATGTGTACAGTCTGCTCAGTTCCTGCTCTTTTATACAGTGTGGGGCCCAAACCTCAACTTCCTACATCAGTTATTGTAAGATAGTCCCCCATAGACATGCCCTTACATTACCCTTCTCTAGACACCCCTCATTGCAGCTCCCTCCCAGAGGATTCTAGGTGTGTCAAATCCACAGTCAAGGCATCACAAGCAGAATGCCCAATAACGAAGTTTGGGGTTAGTTTTAAATCCCAGCCCCAGATCTTTTAGTGACTTAATGTCTCTGGATGTGAAGTGTTCACCACAGGCCTGGGTGTTTAGACACTTGGTTCCCAGCAGGTGGTGCTATTTCAGAAGGTTGTGGAGCCTTTAGTGGGTGGAGCCTTGGAGGAGGTGGGTCACTGGGGGCATGCTATTCTCTGGTTTGTGGGTCCTGGCCACCTTTTACTCAGTTCCTACCACCACACCTTCCCCACCAGTGTGGGTTGCATCCCTTCAAACTGCAAACCTGCTTTCTTGATTGAGTATTGATTATATCATTGAGGGGATGGAGACAGGAAGGTCCCCTTGTGATGGACTTTGCACTTACAGCAGAGTGAGGCTTTAGATTCATCAGGTGGCAGCTGCTGGTGGCTCATCTGAGTTGGAGCCAGATGTCTGAGGGCATCACACAGCTCTCAGGAGTCACAAGGCGTCAGTTGCTACATTTTCCACCTTTGGCTTTCCCTGGGTTGACTTCATGATTATTATTATTAATTATTTTTGCCTCATTTGAAGTACTCTCCTGCTATTCCATTTTCTTATTTAGGGGCTGGAGAGATGGCTCAGTGGTTAAGATGGCTTGCTCCTTTTTCAGAGGGACCTGTTTTTCATTTCTTCATTAGGTAGCTCACATCTGCCTGTGCCTCCAGGGGATCTGACACCCTCTTCTGGCCTCTGCTTGCTTCAGACATACATGTGGTACATAGACATGCATGTAGGCAGAAACACTCATATATATATTTATATATATATATATAAATCTTATTTTAAAAAAATGTATTTAAAAATGGAGCCAGGCCTGGCATCATCCCAACTACTCAGGGGACTGAGGCAGGAGAATCATAAATTCAAGACTAGCACTTGCAACTTAAGGAAACTCTACCCCAAAATAAAGGAGTGAAAAGTGGGCTGGGGTTCAGCTGAGTGACAGAGTGCAAAACCCTGCTTCCAATTCCAGCACCTTCACTTACTTTTACTTAAGTACATTTATTTTCAAAGCAGACTAATGACATAAATAAAAGCCGATGCCACACATAAACCAAGATAAAGCCAATTCCAGCAAGCCTGTGGCCCTTGGCCCTAGCTCAGTTCTGGCTCCATTGCCAACAGGTAGCTTCTGCTCCGTAGGCCCATGACGGGTGGTGGGGGTGTGGGGGTGTGGGGGTGTGGGGTGGGGTGAGGGGGTGGGACACTGGTGAAGGAGGGCGGGGCTTTGTGACTGTGGGACTTCCTGTTCTTGGACACCCTGTTGGTGACCTATACCTATTAGGACCTGGATTCATCCAGCAAGGACAGATCTGGGAAGTTCTTGGGTGCCAAGTCAGGGAACTCCTGTGTTGGTGAGGAACCCATTCAATACTCACAGGTCGGTGTGTACAAACCCTCAGCAGCTCCCAGAGTAGACTATATTGACAAACTGAGCTTGGTGGCACATGCCTGTCCTCTGAGCCAAATGGGAGCAGAGGTGTGTGTGTGAATGTGGATCACAAATTGAAGGCTTGTCTGGGTTATATAGAGAGTTTGAGGTCAGTCCAGGCAACTTAGGGAGACTTTTCTGGAAATACTAAGTTAAAACAGAGCTGAGGAGGACTTGGCTCAGTGGTAGAGCACTTGCCTAGTGTGTGTGAATCCTTGGGTTCACAGCACCACACACACACACACATACATACACACACACACACACACACACACACACACACACGCACACGCACGCGCACGCGCACACAACGCACGCACACGCACACGCACACAACGCACGCACACGCAACGTGCGCACACACACACGCACACACACACGCACAGGGTCCCATTCCCCTGCAGTTGGTCAGAGTCAGTGGGAAGTGCATATGTCCCTGGGTGTCACCCTGGCTCTCAGTGGGTGCCCAGTGACTTCTGTTTCTTGGGAGATGTCCATCATTCAAGTTCCCATGAACTCTCAGAATGAGAAAAAAATGGGTTGGCATTGCATCCAGGTGGCATGTGGTGGCGTGTGCAGTCGGATTATTTTTATTTATGATCTCTGAGTCACTCCCGTCTCCATGGTGATGGGTGTGCTGAAGGCAGAGGGAAGGAGTGAGTCCCTGCATTAGCAAATGACCCAGCAAGAGGGAGAAAGCCCCCCAAACACATTAAGGATTAATTGAGCACTACCACCCTATTGGGCTGGTTAGTCCCCCCCCCCATACTGCTGATGGTACTTTCATTTCTAGGATGTTCTAAACAGACCTCAGCTCATCTGTTTGCATTTGAATGTCCTTCTTATCTCAAATGCAGTCAGATGCAGAGAGTCAGAGAGGGTCTCCTGGACAGCTGGGAGATGCTCTTCACCACAGAAGGTTCCAGAAGCTCTTTCATGTTGTGGATTTGTGCAAGGATGTGTATATATACGTGTAGTTTATTTTACTTGCCTGAATAGATACAAAACAATCTTTATGTCAGGGATGCAGCTCTACCTGCTAGGAGGGCCAGGTATCGAGTCTCCTTAGTTAAGAAAAAAAGAAACCAGCCTTGGCTGTGTATGCCTTCAGTCTCAGAGCTCAGGAGGCAGAGGAAGGTGGATCTCTGTGTATTCAAGGCCAGCCTGGCCTACAGAGTGAGACTCTGGTGTTAATGGTAAAAGGGTGACATGTATATGGTGACTATTCGGTGCTCCCTTTCCCTTAGCATTCTCCAAAGATAGCTCCCATCGAGGCAATTGTGTGTCTTCTTCTTTTAAGCCCTTTCTGTGCCCTCCCTTCCCTAACTGTATTCCTCCTCTTCTCGGGAAGAGCCCCTCTGAGTCTGGTGGTCCTCATCCTTTTGCTGTGCTGGGTTTTTGTCCCTGAGTTGCTCTCATCTCTTTGTGAACTGCATGTATGTGGGGTCATCATCTGTGTCCTTTTTGCAGTTCCTCTCGTTGTTAGTGTAGTGTCTGGGTGACTCCTCTATTCTTATGCTCAGTGGTGACCCATCCCTTTCTAGAGCTGCATACTATTTTACACTGGGCAAGCCGGTGGCACCAACCTCCAGGATTCACTTTGTGGGTATACAGTTGGTGCCAACATCCTATATTCACTTCACAGGCATGCAGCTGGTGCCGGCTGACTTTGCTGCCCACGTCTGCCTGCCTTGTCTGTGGGAACTGGTAAGGGGCCTGGAGGACGCCACCCGCATTCCACCATCACACACACATCCTAGGGGCTCCAATGGGCATCATGACTTCCCCAGCCTCCCAATGACTTGTAGGGTTCATTTGTGAGTCTAGCTTTTCCCTCTATTTCTTTTCTTTTTTTCTTCTTGGCTTATTTTTGTTTGTGTGTGTATCTGTGTACCTGTGAGCATTGTACCGGTGTGCAAGCACCTGTGTACACATGTGTGGTGTCTAGAAGTCATTGTCAAGTGTCATCCTTAATTGTTCTCCATGCTGTTCTCTAGGCAGGGGTTCTCTCTCTGATCCTTGGGCTCATGGATGGGGGCTAGGCTGTTTGTTCACAGAGCCCCAGGGATCTGCCTGTCTCCACCTCCCCATGCTGAAGTTTCTGATGTGAGCAACCATTCCCAGCATTTATCCGTGTTCAGGGGCTCAAATACAAGCCCTCATGCTTGCATAGTTAGTACTTTACTGACTGGGCCAGCTCCCTAGGCTTTGTCTTTTTGTTGGTTTGTTTTTCTTTTTGTTCTTTTGAGACAGAGTTTTTCTGTGTAGCCTGGCTGTCCTGGAACTAGCTCTGTAGACCAGACTGGCCTCGAACTCACAGAGATCTGCCTATCTCTGCCTCCAGAGTGAGCTACCACCTCGTAGCCAGTCCTAACCTTTTAATTTCATTCTCTTTTAGATGTTTGTGAGATTGAATTCTTGCTTTACCTGAGCTCTGCTTATGGAATCAACCCCCTTTGGCACTTTCCCTGAGGCCCTTAAGTGTCATATCTGGAATGTACTGTTGAAGGGAACAGAGCAAACCTGGGTGACAAAGGGGCCATGATGGGATAGATTCCCAGGTTACTAAGGAGACGCTCTTTGCCTGCGGAGGGTGTGGAATGTTTCCTAGATGAACAGTTACTCTGAACTGGGTTCTGAAGAATGAGTAGGAGTCGAGCAGATGTTCACCCCAGCTTCCTAGCTTCAGGGATTGGCTGTTGTTTGGAAACCTTTGGATAAAAAAAATTTAAGGGCAACGTCAATGAAATTGACAAATGTTCTTTTAGCACCCACAGGGGCTTGACTCTGGCAATTAAAATGTTGGAAGTAAGAACTAGGGGACCATTCAGTGTCATTTTATTTGAGCACCTTGTCTGTATTGCTTAAAAGTTTGAATAAAACCTAAAGAAAAACAACACAAGCCATATCCTCCTGACCATGGCTTCCCTGGCTTCGGCTCCGATTTCCACAGGGTCCTGAGACTGTAGTGGGTAAGGATGACTGTCACCTGGGGCCAGTCTTCAGGCTTGTTTTCAGACCTCACTTCTGATCGGTGTAGACATCAGATGATTCAGGCCCAAGTGCAGGTGAAGAGCTGTTTATCCAGCTCCATCCTAACACCCTCAGAAGAGAGTGATGGCAATGACTCGGGGTTGTGATGCTTCACCATCATGGATGATGAATGGCAGGCTGTGCGTGTGCGTGTGCGTGTGCGTGTGCATGTGCGTGTGCGTGTGTGTGTGTGTGTGTGTGTGTGTGTGTGTGTGTGTGTTTTGGGGAGGGTGCTGCTGCTCTGTGGGTGGAAGTGAGAGAGGTTTGAATAGACGTGGTGGTGGGTTATGTCCTCAGGGGGCCTGTCAGTTAAGCACACCTTTGGCTTTGACCCAACCCTGTTGGTGCCACTGTCTGTCAAATTGGCAGAGGCCCTGGTGTCTGTACTGACAGCTGCCACAATGGTGGTGGTTTCAGAGCTGAGAGGCCACTGGCCTTCCACAGATGTGCCTGAGGCTGATGGAGGGGTGGGGCTGTGGGGTCAGGCAGGGGTGCAGCTGTCCCCATTCTATCAAGGTGGCTTATTACATCAGCTTGGCGAGGCAGATTTTGAGGAAGAGACACACTTGGGAAGATCTGGGGCGGGAGTCACATTGCAGGTGTCTCAGGCTGTACTGAGTTTCTTTGAGGACATACATGTCCAGGCTCTACCCTTCAATCCCAGGTCTCTCTGCATTTGCAAACAAGGTAAGCCAAGGCCTTTTGGGTAGGGCCTTATCCACTGTGATAATGTCCTTATTCAAGATGAAGACAGAGTCTGCAGTGATGTATCTACCAGCCAACGGACACTTGAGCCTAGGACAGAGGTGTGGGGTGGATGGTCTCCTCCAGCACTTTGGCAGTGGTATATAGCCCTGCTGGCCCCCGGAACTGAGGGATAGTGGAATGGCTGTCCTTCGTTAATGTCAGTATTGCCAAATGCCCTCATTTCTCCTCCTCCTTTTCACTCTCCCATCCGTCTCTTCCTCCTTCTCATTCCACCTTTCCTCCCCCTCCTCCTTTTCCAAGCTGGGGATGATGGAAGTCAGGCCTTTGCCCATGATAGGCAAGCGTCTACACACCCAGCCCTCTTTTATTTTGAGACATTGCCCAGGTTAGACTTGAGCTCACTGTGTAGTCTAGGTAGCCCTTCTGAAAGGCTGGAAGTACATGCCTGTACTTGTGTGCCTGGTCTATATAGACCAATTCCATCCTCTCAATCACCCTTAGAGGCCACTTCTGTCACATTTGATCGACTAGAAAAACTAATGCACAAAGACACTGAGAGTACAGATACGAGAGACCATGGGCTGCCTGAAGTCCTGCGCTCTCCTAAGACCGGGACTGGAGTCTTCTTGGAAGCCATAATAGCCTGAAGTATTTATGTGTATGGGGTTTTGGCAACAAGTATATCTGCACCAGAGGGCACTGTATTCCCTGGACCTGGAGTTACAGATGGTTGTGAGCTGCCATGTGGGTGCTGGGGACTGAACCCAGGTCCTCTGGAAGAGCAGCTGGTGTTCTTAACCACTGAGCCATCTCTCCAGCTTGGTCACCTATGACCACAAATGAATTGAGTTTCCACAGTCTCAAAGGACTAGAGCCATCCTGAGGGCTTGCTGGGTCCCCCTGGCCCCATCGCTGGAGCAAGGGCTGCTAGGTTTCCCCAACCTTACCTGCAGTCGGGTCCTGCAGAGGCAGGACCGCACCTTCCATGGGATGCGCCGAGGCAGACAAGTGCTATCTCATTGGCCAGAACAGTCACATGACTCCAGCGCGCGCCAGGAAGCTGGGGAGCGGCTCCTGCCCTAGAGCAGAACGTGAGGAGGCTAGCGCTAGGGTACCAGGTCTTGGAGGGTTGGACCAAGAATTTCCCCTTCCCTGCTGCTTGGTGGCAGGGAGGAGAGGAGAGGGGAGCTCAGCGAAGAGCAGCCTAGTGATCCTGTGAGAACGAGAAACAAAACAAAACAAAAAGTCCTGGACCCTCAAATCTCAGAGCAAAAGAAGTGATCTCCATGACAACTGTTCCACTAGAATGTAAGGCAATTCTGTGAGAGGGCGGGAACACCCTGGGGAGCTATGCCACAGAGAACCTAGGCAGGTTGGCCTTGCGGGTGGAGAGGGGAAAGTGTCTCCCCAGGCGACTAGCCCCCTTAAGGGAAGGCAGCCCCAGGAAAAATGGGAGGCAGCTAGGAGGGGAGCGAGAGGAGGGAGGAGGCAGAGGCAGTGAGAGTGGGTGGTGGCCATACCTGCTCACCCTTGCTTAGCTGACTCCGGCACGAATGGCTAGCTAGCTAGGTAAGGCTGCAAGCAAAGAGTTTTGAAATGTTGTCCCATAGAATTAAAATTCAGGAGAAATTAAAAATACAGCACTTGGAAGGAGGATTAGAGGTTCAAGGTCACCCTCAGCTACATAGTGGGTCTGAAGCTAGCCGGGGCTGCAAGAGACCCTGTCTCAAACAGAGCAAAACAAGGATGGAACTAACCCGGAGGAGAGGCTGGAAGGAACCCAGGTGGGAGTGGTGGGTGGGGAGGCGTTAGCAGAAACCAGGGTTTGGAGCCTGTTAGAGACAGTAGAGCTCCCAGCACTACCACTCAAGGGCAGCGTGGCTTCAGATAAGTTCTCTGGCCCCTCTGAGCCTCAGCCTCCTGCTTTAGCACAAAGACAGTCACCAGGAACCCCTGAGTAGGCCTTGTGAGACCACACTGGTGCTAAGCGCTGGCTTCCAAGCAGGAAGCCTATGATGTCCCTCCTCTTCTTGGTCTGTCTCCTTTTCCCTTCCTTTCCGAGCGTGAGTGCATTTCATCCACTCCTGAAAAGCCTCAGCGTCCGGTGTGTGTGTGTGTGTGTGTGTGTGTGTGTGTGTGTGTGTGTGTGCGGCCAACACTAGCGTCCTCCACTTTGGGTTTGCATTCTTTAACATTTGGGTGCAATTCCACTTTGGTCAGATTTCCCACGAGCCCCCTGTTTTAGACACCTCAGAGGACTTGGCTCTCAAATCCCCAGGTGACACAGCCTCTTCTGTCACATGCAGGTGCCGGTACCCTTTTCCAAAAGTGGGTGGTGTTTCCTCAGCATACTCTGGGTCAGATTGCAGCCACACTTTTTGAGTCTCGGGAGCCAAGACTGGGGTCCGTGTCAACCCATTGGATATGTTTCACATGATATTCCGGAGATGTGTTTCCAACGTGTGAAAGTTGAACGAGAAACCCATTGTCACCCCTGTTAGACTCGGGTTCCTGCTCTGTGCCTATTAGCTGGGACGTGACCGGAAGATGCCCAGCTGTCCTTGACAAAGGACCAGACGTGATAGGAACCAGGAAGATACAGAGGATGAATAGTTGGCCGTGGAAAGGCATAATTACTGTGGCTGTCAGTCTCTGTAATGAAGTGTCGATAGGGCCACATCCAGGCCATAAATTACCGGGGAAGGATGAGGGCGAATGTGCCGAAGCTGTTGGCCGTGCCTCTTGGAATGTGCAGAAGTCAGGAGCATCCATTCCCTGTCTCAGGAGACATGGGACACAGGCAGTGTGGCCTGGGGGGATGTGAGACCCTAGGGGACTGGTCTGGGGAAGAGTGGGACCCTAGTGGAGTGGTCTGGGAGATGGTTTGATTCTGAACATTTCAGATGGAAGTTTCTAGGGTCTTAGGACAGAATTTGGTAGTAACTCACTCATTTTGCTGCTTAAGAAACCAAGGCCCAGGGAAGGGAGTAGAGTCTCCAGACTTCCCAGGCTGGGATTCAGCAATCCCCTGTTTTCCTGTGGTTATGGCCATCTCCTCCCTCCACCCCACTCAGGTCCACTCAGCCTTCGCATACCCCCGCCCCTGTTTCCCAGGGCTACAGTGCTCACCCATAGGGACAGACAAGCATGGTGTCTGTGTCCCATAGGTGAGGCTTTAGTCCTGTTATTTCTGTGGGTTTTTTTTTGGCATTGTTTTGTTTTTCCCTGAATTGACTCACATGATCCAAACATCCAAGGGATGAGCTGAAGATTAGACTAGCTATAGACACAATGCGATCATCTGTCCTCCGGGAGGATGGATGGACTGGGCATCCTTGTTTTAAGTGAAATAAGCCAGACTCAGAAAGGCAACCAGTGTGTGTCTACCTGAGGTTCTCTACCTGAGCATTATGACCCTTTTTGGCAGGGGTCAGAGGAGGGCATTGGATCCCCTGGATCTGGAGTTAAAGATGTTTGTGAGCTGCCATGTGGGTGCTAGGAATGAATCCCAGTCCTCTGGAAGAGCACTCAGTCCTCTTAGCCACTGAACCCTTTCTTAACTCCCCATTGCCTTGTTTTCAAGATGGGATCTCTTAGGACCTCCAATAGGCTAGGCTACCTGGCCACTGAGCCCTAGGGACCCATGTGTCTCTGCTTCCCTCCAGTTCTGAGGTTACAAGCTGGTACTACAGCACCTGGCTTTTTGCATGGGCTTTGGGGAACAAAATCAAGTCGTCATGCTTGCAGAGCAAACACTTTACTGACTGAGCCACCCTTATAGTCTGGTGTCATTTTCTTTCTCTGCTAGTAAAGGATGCTACACAATTTTTGCACACATTCTATTTAGGAGTTTTGCCACATAATCTCTCACCCACCTTGGGACCTTTAATAACATAATAATATTTACAAAATCTGCTTTCCTTTTTTTGGGGGGACAGAATCTAATCTATGTAGCCCAGGCTGGCTTTGAATTTGCCTTCCTCCTGCCTCTGTTTCCTAAGGCATGTGCCATTACTCCTGGCTCTGGAATTCTTTTAACCACCCGAGACAACAGGCCCACAGGCTTGGAGATGAACATGTGGATACCTTTGGGGAACATAATTTGATGCTGTCTCCTGTAGTCTCCATAAGATAATTTAAATGATTGTAATATCTAGCACTTATGTGATAATGTACCATTTTCCACACTTTTAAAATACATGTAGATCAATATACCTAAGAAATCAAAAAAGGTCTTTAATCTGCTTTCCAGCTCATCCCTGGGGATGCTTCTTCCCTCGTTTGACATTTAAACAGAAAATGCAGGCAGTGTTGGTAGAAGGATGAAACCCAGCTCAGGAAGATGCAGTGAGGACTAAAAGCATCCTCTTCATCCTTGCTCGAAGCTAAGGGCCTACAGCTCTGTAGGAAGGTTAGCAGAGAAGCCGGAGCAAACCCAGGGTCAAAGCCTTCTCTTTTAGGAGTACCTAGGGGCCATAGAGTGCATGCATTCTGTAGTTTGTTTCATGCCATAATCTGTACCTTCCAGAACTTTCTACCCAGCCCATAGAGATTCCCTTCCCTCTTAGAGAGCCCCAGCCCTTCTGGTCTGGGTGGTGTCTCACTATGTACCCACTGTTGGTTGCTCTGATTGCTCTCGCCGTGCTGTGAGGGGACACCCAACCACCTTTCTCATATTACATTCATGGTTTGGTTTTGTTTTCATAATTAAAAAGGGGCTTATTAGTTTTATGTGCATGAGTGTTTTGCGTGCATGTACATCTGTGTGCCACATGTGTGCAGTGCCCTCGTGTGGCCTGAGTGCTATGATTGTCACCTCTGTTTTACAAGGGATGTCAGCTGAAGTTCAGGAGGGTGTGTGAGGTACCTGAAGTCATGCCACTCAAAAGTGGTGAAGCTGGGATTTCTCCTATCTCTTTTTCCATGGTGTGTGTGTGTGTGTGAGTGTGTGTGTGTGTGTGTGTGTGTGTGTGTGTGTGTGTGTGTTTTAGGTCTGGAGTTAATTGTTCTCCATTGCTTTTCTACCTTATTCACTGATGCAGGGTCTCTCAGTCAAACCCAGAGCTCCTGATACACTGATTCTCCCTAGCCAGTTTGCTCTGCTTTCTCAGGTTGGAATTACAGGCAGGTGCCCCGCCCACTGCATGACTGTGGGGACCCAAACTCCTGTCCTCATGCTTGTATACCAGGTGTTTTAATCATCGAGCCACCACTCTTGGCCCGGAAGCTGGGATTTTTACTTGTGTCTAGCTCTGTGTCAGGAGGATCATACCATTTTACAGTGTCACGCAGGATAGCAGTGTCTGGCTGGTCACATGCCTGTTATTTTCCAGGTTTAATTATTCTAGGTGCTTTACGATATTTACACATCCACGTCTGAAAACAGCCCTCCTGTGAAATGGGTACCTTTTTTTTTTCTTTTTTTGTCATCTTAATTTACAGAGTCCAAAGCACAGAGAGATCAAGTAACTTGACCAGGGTCACCCAGCTCCTCCCAAGTATTCACGGCCCCAGGAAGCATTTGGCTTCAACCACCAGGATGCGGAGAGATGAAAGCAGGCTTAATGACACTGTAGCCGCTGTAGCAGAGGCCATCTTGAGGTTCTGAGATAGATTATCCCCTGGCCACAATGAGGATGCCCTTAGTGTGGCCAGAGAGTCAGGGCACAAGCCTTGGTCCTAGCAGCCCCGATAGGCCATGCATGGCCACCTGTCTCTAATCACCAACTGAAGTGGCAAAAGTAGAGTTGGTAAGCAAAGTAAGGAGTTAGCCAGCACATGGAAGGGAAAGGGACAGGGTCCCCTGCCACCCCATGCTTGTCTCCAGGGTACTTGTTAAAACAGAAGAAGGACTAGGGCAGGGGCAGGAGGGACATGTGGCTAAGCAGTCCAGCTGTCACTGTCTCAGCTCGGGGCCTGCGAGGTGGTCCAGAAGTTGTTAGTCTATCAATTATGACTTAAGGGGAGCAGACTGCTTCTCAAATTTGATGTGTTCCAGGGTGTGGCCTCTCCATCTAGATCATTGTGTGTCCACCCCCTACTATGTATATATGTGTGAGAAGTGGATTGTGTTCTGCCAAGGAAGACTTGCTGTTCTAGAAACTAGACTGACCGAAGGTTTAGGACAATGGTTAATCTCTGTGCTTTCAGCCAGCCTAGAATAAGATTGGCTAGAAAATTCTGCATTCTAGACTCCTGAATTGATTAATATGTTTAGATATAGGGACATTTGGATGACCCAGCATAAAGGGGACAGGCATGAATGAAGGCAGAGAGGCTAGGCTTTCATCGAGCGTGTGTGTGTGTGTGTGTGTGTGTGTGTGTGTGTGTGTGTGTGTTTGCACATGTGTCTGCGTTCCTGTGCACACACAGAGGCCAGTGGTCAATGTTGGATGTCTTCTTTCTCACTATCCAGCTTTTGTTTTGATCATGGAGCTCCTAGAATCTTGTCTCTGTATCTCTGTGCTGAATTGTAGGGTCTAACCAGCATTGCAGGTTTTTTTTTTTTTTTTTTTTTTTTTTTTTTTTAATATGAGTGCAGGGATTTGAACTTAGATCATAATGCTCGAGTGGCCAGCACTTTGCTGAGCCATCTCCCAGCTCTGGATTTCGTTACTCTAAAAGCAGGAGCCTGTTACACTGACACCCTTGTGGGAAGAGGCCAGACACTTTCCTCTTGTAGGTCCCAGCCGGGCTATTGCAACCCAGAGAAAACCTCCCCAGAGCCCATTCATAGTCACGAGGTCATGGTCACGAGGCCACAGTCACGGTCAAACGTCCATGCAGAATGAATGCCATGTCTGAAGCTGGACTGGATGCCCTCTGCAGAAGTCCTTGCCTGTGCTTGCATGTGTGTGGGAGAAAGCTGACCTCTCAGCCCGCCCCACACTCTGCCATAGATGTGGCTTCTGTAGGAAGGGATGGGGACAGCTTCTATCTGTAGTCTGGGCTCTAGTTTCCCCTCCCGCAGCAGGTATATAATTTGTTGCCTAGGAACAATTGAGTCCCCATTTTGCTTCTGAATGACCGTGACAGAGCGATGGACAGTGGGAGCTTGAAGCTTTATGAACGGAGTGAAACAGGAAATGGTTCATTTTTATTTGTTTCATAGCTGTGGCCTCCTGCAAGAGGTTAGGTTAAATGCTTTTTTTTTTTTTTGGCCAATATTGGTTGGTACTGGGTAAAAAAAGTAGTGTCTAGGAGGGACTAATGCCCTCAGTGTGGCAATTACAGGTTCTTTTAAAAATGCTTTTATTATTATTATTATTATTATTATTATTATTATTATTATTATTATTATTATTTGTGTGTATGTGTGTGTGTGTCTGTGTGCACACACCTGCACATTCACACTTGTGCACTGTGCCACGGTGTATGTGCGGAAGTCATAGGACAACTGTGGGCTTGAACCTACACATGGTGGCTCAGTGACTGAGCGCACTGGCTGCTCTTGCAGAGGAACCGGGTTTAGTTCCCAGCACCTACGTGGTATTGCACAACCATCTGTTACTCCAGTTCCCTTCCTATGCCCTCTGTGGGTATCAGGCGTGTGCATGGTGCACACAGACAAGTACAGGCAAAACACTCACCACACACATAGAATAAAATAAAGCTCAAAGAGGAAAAAGAGCCGAAATAAACGACCCCCCTCCGAACATCAAAACCCAACATGAAACTCCACACTGGCTCTAGGAGAGGGAAAAGTTCAGAGATGGTAAAACTGGGGTGGCCTTACTTTAAGCACAGCAGGATCTATGTTCTCGAGTGACAGAGCAGGGCTTAGTCACTTCCAGTCTTTGTCTCTTGGGTGGCCTCTCACTGAGGTGCCCTTTGAAGGAGTGGCCTGTGTCCGTCTAAACTGATGGCGTCCTTATAGCTTGTAATGGAAATGAGGCTCTCACTCCTTCCCTCAGCAGGCATGACAGAGACTCTCATTGGGCTTCTTTGTGTCAAGTCCCTGCCCCAGAACTCACTAATGCGGGTAGAAGTGTGGTCACATGACTAGCCAATCTCTGGCATCTCAGAGGAAAACAGGTGTGGCTAATAGTGTAGCGGGGGCTGCTGGGCATGAAAGAATGGTGCTTAGGAGAGCCATGTGTGCTTTTACTTTTATTGATTTTTATATGATGGTTGTGGTTCTATGAGCCATGATGCAGCAGGAGATAACTGTGAGCTGTGGTGTAGTGGCTATGGTCCCGTGAGCTGTGGTGTGGTGGCCGTGGTACTGTTTGATGAGGTACAGTGGCTGTGGTCCTGTGAGCTGTGGTATGGTGACTGTGGCCCTATGAGCTGTGATACAGTGGCCATGGTCCCGTGAGCTGTGGTATGGTGGCCGTGGTCCTGTGAGCTGCTGTAGTGGCTGTGGTCCTGTGAGCAGTAGTATGGTGGCTGTGGCCCTATGAGCTGTGATACAGTGGCCGTGGTCCTGTGAGCTGTGGTATGGTGGCCGTGGTCCTGTGAGCCGTGGTACAGTGGCCATGGTGCTGGGGGCTGTGGTACAATGACCATGGTCCTGTGAGCTGCTGTAGTGGCTGTGGTGCTGGTGGCTGTGGTACATGATTGTGTTTTTTTCCCTCTAAACTTGTGGTAGATGGCAAGTGACAGGAGCAGGCCTGCACTGCTGGCCATATTGGTTGTTGGGAGCATGCCAGGGGTGAGTGGAATGGAACATTAATTATGTATCTAGTGACTTCACTTCTGGTATGCTGCCCCAAGGAGGTAATCTCAGATGGAAAAGCCTGAGTCTGACCTCACTGTGACTGTCTGTCTCTGGCTTGTGAAAGATGGACTTGGTTGTTATGAGCAGTTTTCTGCCAGCCTGGTCCCACAGCCCTGTCAGCCCCAAAATAACACACAGAGATGCTATTAGTTATAAAGCTGTTGGTCAATGGCTAGAGCTTCTCATTGGCTAGCTCTGTTTTAAATATTAACCAATTTCTATAAGTGTTTCCACGTGGTCTTATCTTACTGGAGAGAGGGTCCAGACCTCTTCTCTCACATCCTACAGCTTGACTCCTCTCTACTACATCTCCCAGAATCCTCTTTGTCTCCTAGTCCTGCCTATCTTGCTTTCCTATTGGCCAACAGGGCTTTATTCATTAACCAATAAGAGAATTTACAGAATGACATCTTCCATCACTTGGTTTTGCTTTCTGTGAGGGAGGAAGGTAGGTACCTCTTCCCAGGTTAAATGAGATGCGTGTCCCTGGGGGTACAGTGATTTAGAACAGTGTGATCAAAATTGCCAAGTGAGCTTTGTGCGTGTGAGCTCTCCCAGCAGCCACTTACTACAGTGAAAAGAAGCCAGGCAGCGTGATTCATGCCTCTGTTCTAATGCCCAGAGGCTGAGGCAGAAGGATTGTGAATTTCAGGACACCTTGGTTATAGTGTAAGACTATCTCAAAACAAAACAAAGCAAAGCAAAACAAGCAGATAAAGTTAATTTAATGTACTTTACTGGGGCTGAAAAGATGGTTCAGTGGTTAAGAACACTGGCTGCTCTTGCAGGGGATCCTGGCTCAATTCCCAGTACCCACAAGGTGACTCACAATCACCTTCTAACTCTAGTTCCAGGGAATTTTATGCCCTCTTCTGGCCGCTATTGTTACTGCACACACTGTGCACAGATTTATATGCAGGCAAACTCTCAAACATGTAAAACAAAACAAATACAACTTTAAAAAATTTTAAAAAAGAGTATTTTAGTTAAGCAAATATATTCAATATGAATTTTTCCTAGAGATCACCATATGCATAAGGCTTTTTCATTAAAAAAGATTTTATTTTGTGTGTGAGTGTGTGCGCGTGCGTGTGTGCGCGTGTGTGCATCTGTATGTGGGTATATAAATGTGTGTGTAGGTACTCTTTGAGGCTAGAAGAAGGCGTTGGATTTCCTGGAGCTGGAGTTATAGGTAGTTGTGAGCCACCATGTGGGTGTTGGAAACAGGACCCTGGTCCTCTTTAAGAGCAGTAAAGACTCTTAGCCTCTGAGTTGTCTTTCTGACCCCCTCCTTTCTCATTACTTTTCATGATTTGAAATCTGCTGGGGATTTGAATCTCATCTCCAGCTCAGAGAGGTTGCACTGGCTGCTCATCACAGGCTTGGTCTCTGTCTAGACAAAGTAGATGGAGGTTGGTGAGATAGCACAGAGGGGAAACATGATGATTGGGGTTGTATTCTTGGAACCTATGTAAAGGAGACGGAGAAAATGAATCTGTAAAGTTGTTCCTGACATCTACACATGCCATGACACACCCACCCTCCCTCACATCACATGCACAATAACAACAGTAAATAAAGAATAAAATAGTGGTGAATCAGAGTTGCCAAGATGGATCAGCAGGTAGAGGTGCTTGCTGCCAAGCCTGCTGGCTTGATCCCTGGCACCCACATGGTAGAAGGAGAGAACTGACCCCTGCAGATTGTCCTCTGACCCCCACACATGTGTCATGGTGCAGCCCTCCCCTCCACTAAGTAAATAAAAATCTAAAACAGAAAACGTAGACCTGATGGTTTCCCCGCAGCTCCAGGTAGAGAGCCGAGTCTGTAGCCTTAAATTTATGTTAATTAGATGGAATAACATTAAGCGTTCAGCTCTTGGGTCCCAGCATCCAATTTCGGTAGCCACCTGTGCTAAGTGACCGTATTGGATTGCAAAATCATCTGGGTAGGGTTCAAGTCTTGACTGTGTGTCCCAGCTGTGTGACCACGGGCGAGTTATTTAACCTCTCAGGCTTCCAATACGGGAATAAAATGGGGTGTGTGTGAGAGTAATGATAACATTTGGGGGTTGGGGTGAGTGGGTCTTCAGAGTGAGTATGACCTAGAAATGGGACTTGTGTGTCTGGATTTGCTTTTGCAGGTGTAGGTCCCTTGGGGTCTGTTATGGTTGCTATTGATTATGAACAGGATAGAATATAGAATCTGGAATCACCTGGCTGGTGGGTCGCTAGACTTGCCCATGGGGGACTGTATTGATGAAGGTAGTAGATGTGGAAAGACCTACCTTTGTTGTGGGCTGGGCTGTTCCCTAGACTGTGTAAAACTCAGAGGGTGAGCTGAGCACTGGCTGGCCTGAGTTTCCCTGGTCCCTGTTGTAACCTGCTGCATCTGCCCTCCTAACTCCCTGCTCTGGTGGACTTGAACTGGGAGATGAAGCACGTGTCTCTCCCTTAAGTTATTTTTGTCAGAGTATTTTACCAGAGAGACAGAAAGAGAAACCAAGGCGGTGCCTGTCGCAGACGACTCTGGGAACCAGGAACCCAAGCTAGAGGACTTGTCTGTGTCGGCGTGTACTGGCGCTCATGAGTCCTGGAGCTGGGGGAGGGGTTTTCTGTTGGAAGTTAATGATCTAAGAAGTCTTGGCATATAGGGGAACCTTGAGTGAGATCCCACAAGTCTCAGGCCATTAATTCTTTATTACATTTTCCTAAGGCTGAGGTAGAGTCTTCTTCTTCTTCTTTTTTTTTTTTTACAGGCTTGAGCTAGTATGCTGTATGCAGTTCAGTTTCTTAGACGTGTGCGTCTTTGATTTGGGCCATCTGGGACAGGGAATGGGATGTACCAGGCTTTTTCTTTCACTCTACCAACCAGCTCCCAAATCATGACACAGAGACTTACTGTTAGTTTTGAATGCTCAGCCTAGCTCGGGCACGTTTCTGGTGAGCTCTTTTAACTTAAATTAGCCTCCTTCTCTTTATCTACATTTTGTCTCAGGGTGTGTTACCTTTCTTCTGTATATCTTACTCTAATGGCTTCTCTATGTCTGTCCTTCTGGTGTCTGCCTTGGCTTCTCACTCTGGTGTGTTCCTTGTTCTCTCCCTGCTTCCTTTCTCTCTTGAGCCTAGATTTCTCCTCCTATTTATTGTGTCTGCCTGCCAGCCTTGCCTAGCCTTTCTCCTGCCTAGCTATTGGTTGTTCGGCTCTTTATTAGACCAATCAGGTGTCTTAGGCAGGCAAGGTGAAACAAACGCAACATGTCTTTTCATAATAAACAAATACAGCATAAACAAATGCAACACATCTTTACATAGTTAACTATTCCACAACACAAACAAATGTAAGACATCTTCACATGATTAAAGTAATATCCCACAACATAAATAAATGCAGCACATCTTTACACAGTTAAAGTAATATTCTGCAGCATAAACAAAATGTTACACATCTTTGCCCAGTTAAAATAGTATTTCACAACAGTGAGGATTTTTCATCATGCTCGAGACTTCCTGTCTGGTGACTCATCCCAGTTTGATGCCTCATGATTGTCTTTCTTGACACCTCAGAGCTGGTCCTGGGGATTGAACTCGGGTCGGTAGGCTTGGCAGGAAGCTACTTTACCTGCACAGCCGTCTCACTGGTTCTCAACTGGTGGTTTTTCTTTTTGTCCCTAGAAGCATGGCTTCAGGAGGCCAGGCATTTCTCCCTGTCACACTGGAGAAGGCTCACTGTTGAACAGTGGGGAGTCCCCATGAAGTGACACCCACACTGCATATTCAGTTGATTGTAGTCACCATTGTTTTTTCCTGTCTGGGACCCTGTGTGTGCCAGGCAAGCATTCTACCACGGAACTACCCCCACATCTTTGAAAACATTTCATGTTATTTTGAGACAGGGTGTCAGACTGTCTTTTGTCTCATGTGTGTATTCAGCATGATGTCTTGGTGCAGACCTGGGCCAGGATGACTGTGTGGGCCTTATCTGTGCTGTGTGGGCCTTATCTGTGCTGTGTGGGCCAGGATGACTGTGTGGGCCTTATCTGTGCTGTGTGGGCCAGGATGACTGTGTGGGCCTTATCTGTGCTGCAGCAGAATGGTTGGGGGTCCTCGGTGTTGGATTACCTTATGAGCTCCTTAACTTCCGACACGTGCCTTGCCTTGCATTTTACATTTTATAGACGAGGAAACTGAGGTAGGTACCCTTTGAAGAAGCTCTGAAGAAGTGTGGGTTTACTCCCAGGTTCCTGTAATTCTTGTCTTAGATCCACCAAGCCCCATCCTGATGGAAGCCAAGTCCTGTTCCAGAAGCTCTGGCCATGGGGCCCAGGGAGCGGTCTCCCAGTGGCCCCTCGTTGCTGTGGCAACAGTAGTCAGTACACAGAGAAGCACCTTGTCCTTCTCCCTTTCTTGGCGTCCGCTGTGGGTCTTATCTAATGGCAGAGGCTTCCGAGGGCACTTTCTGTCTGTCTGCTAATGGGGTTGTTGATTTGAGAAATTGTCTCATGTGTCTCTGTGAGTCAGGTGCGTGTGGAACAATTTTAAAAAGGAAAGATGATGTCATGATTGCAGCTAGGTAACAAGTCCCAGAGTCTGGGGCCCTTTAATACTGTGTACCAGTCTCCATGGCTTCCAGAGGCTCCAATAAAGAGACCCTCTGAGGGCTAGGGAGATGGCTCAGTGGGTAAAACGCTTACCATGCAAGTGTGAGAACCCAGGTTTGGGTCCCTAACACCCATTTAAAAGATGGATATGGCTGTGCATCCCTAGTGCCTGGGCCTGGGAGGATTCTTGGAACTTGCTGACCAGCCCTTCTAGCAGAATCAGCAAACCTCAGTTTTAGTGAGAGAACCTGTCTCAAAAATTAATGTGGAGAGCAATAGAAAAAGACATATGGTACCTACCCCGCCTTCATTTATGTACACACACACACACACACACACACACACACACACACACCACCCACCACCTGTCACCCGCCATCCTCAAGACTTCTCAGGTGCGATTGTTCCTGTTTGTCTGTTGGGCTATTTTGGGAAGGCGGGCTGACCACTGCTTACGTGTTCTCAGGCATGGAGTGTGATAGGGCCATTGGCAGAATTCTTACCCAGGGCACCCCAAGTTCTTCAGCTCACCCTGTTTGATTTCCCTGTTTGTGAAGCACAAGGAAGCCAGGCCAGCCTGACAAAAATGGCCAGCTTGACTTTCTGGTTGGGAGAGAAGGTCTGCTGCTTAGGCACGGTGATTTAAAAATCTAAGTTTAGTGGGAGCGTGTGTGGTTCTGACAAGCATCCTTGGGTGTCATTCCTCAGGTGCTACCCATCTCTCCTATGAGACAGGCTCATAATTAAGCTGGGCTGGCCAGCCATGAGTCCTAGGGCTCTTCCTGTCTCTAATTCCCCAGCATTGGGATTACAAACTTGTATCACCACGCCTGGTCTTTTGTCTTTTGTCTGTTTGTTTTTGATACAGGGTTTCTCTGTGTAGCCCTGGCTGTCCTGGAACTCAGTCTGTAGACCAGACAGGCCTCAAACTTACAGAAATCCATCCATCCCTGCCTTCTAAGTGCTGGGATTAAAGGCATGCATCATCATGCCCAGTTTATGGCTGGCTCTTTTGACATGGGTTTTGGGGATGGAATTCTGGTCCTCTTGCTCACAAGGCAAGCAGGTTACTGACTGAACTGTCTCCCCAGGCCTTAATTGGGACTTAAATCAATTTAAATACCTGTGCAAAAATCTTATGAGAGAAAAGCACACACAGTTGTCATGTTCAGCAATTCTTTTCTTTCACTTGCTGTGGTTGAGGGTGTGAGGCAGGAGGCTGCCAGTGTCCAGGAGGGGAGCAGGGTCGGAGAAGGCAGGTGCTATCTCCAGGACAGGCAATAGGGAGTCAGGGGAGTGTGGCGAAGAGAAAACATGGTAGCCCACCTCCATGACACAGCTGCCCCCAGATCCAGACCACCGCCTGATTGCTTGGTGAGGCTTCCAGCTCTCTTGCGTTGTCTAGCTAGCTCTGTGATCCCCTCTTTGTGGATCTGATGTGCTTCCTCCCATGAGTCATTTATCATTAGACATCAGGTATTCAAAGTCATCTCATCCTTGGGTGGGACCGCTCCTCCCAGCGTCCTCACATCCATGGCTGTGTCCCCATCTGCTTTGGAGCCTTTCCTGCTGCCTGGCAGGAGTTGTTCTGGGATCATCTGGTGCGTTTCATGTTCCAGCCCTGGGCTCAGATGTATGGGTTGAGCTCCTGTGCTTAGAGGTTGGCGAGATCATACCTGGAGAATGGAGGACTGGGTGGGCCTGGGAGGCACTTGGAGCTAGTGTGGTGTGGTGGCTGCGTGTACAGGGCCTAGGTGGAGCCACATCCTGTTGAGGCTAGCCTCTTCTGTGCATACTAGGCTGATGGATGACACAGATGATTAAGTGTCATGGTTGAGTGCCACTTCGAGGCAGCTGACAAGAGATGGCAGAATAGGGGCTGGGGAGACTGCTCAGCAGTGAATGAGATTTCCATACAAGAGTGAGGAACAGTTTGAATTCTTAGAACCCGCATAAATGCCAGGTGGGTGTCTGTAACCCTAGCCTCAGAGGACAGAGACAGGGGATCCCTAGGGCAAGCTGGCTAGCCAGACTAGCCATATTGGCTGGCTCTAAGTTTGACTGGGCGACTCTGCCTCCGTGAATGAGGTGGGAGAGTGATGGCGGATGATTCTTGACATCAACTTCCAGCCCCCACATGCATGTGCCCTCCTCATGTGCCCCCACACATGCAGACAGGTGTTACACATTTGTGTACCTACACATACTCAGGCATGTATAATCAACATGTGCCCATAACAGATAATGCACCCAAACCCACGCAATGTGTGCCCATGCACCTGCAGACATGTATAACTCAAACACACACACACACACACACACACACACACACACACACACACACTCACACTCACACCGAATGTGCCATCTCCAAGCTTGCATGTATACCTCAAAAGGGACTGAGTGGACTGGCTTACAGATGGGAGCTCTGCAGTCCAACAGTGGCCATTTTGCACACCAGAGAGGCAGACACTCAGGCCAGGTTCTCCATCCTGGAAGTTGGATGCCTGTGCAGTCCTTGGGCAGCTGTGAGATTCAGAAACTTTCTGCAGAGCCACGGGTTTTGAGTCCAGGTAGAAAGGCTGAAGCAGCTGAAATCCCATGTCAGTGACCATCCATGTACCCAGAGAAGAGAGGGTCTTGCACATAGAGTCCAGAGGCTAACTTTAGGAGAGTCAGCCCCCCCCCCCCACATGCTGGTTCCAAGGCATTGAATTTAGGTCACCAGTCAGGTTGGTGGCAAGCACCTTTACCAGCTGAGCTCATTCACCTCCACCCCTGCTCCTTCCCAGGTGAGAATCTGAAACTCTGCACAAGGTCTTACTGGCTGGGATATGGGTATTTTGACAAAAATCAACAGTGAAGGCTGTGCACTGTAATTGGGGACTCTGCTGAGCTTGCTATCAGCCACAGACAGCGGCTGGCTGGCTGGAAGGCCTTTCTCTCTTTCCTGCTCAGAGCCTCATTTGCAAGCAGAAAATGCCTTCTGCCCAGGGCAAAGAACAGGGACAAGTGACACCTCGGGCCCCAGAGGTGGTAGGGGCTTTTCCAGAGGGCATCTTGCTCTGCACTGGGGCACCTTCTGCACACGGAGGCTCCTGAGGGACTCAGTCCCCGTTTCTTCCCAGAGCCACAGCCTGGCAGGCTCGCACAGGGAAGCTGGGAAAGGGAGCAAGGTCATGAACCTTGCCCAGGAAGCACAAAGACCTTTTCTTCCAGCCCAAATTAGCGAGGCTGCCACGGTCATTTCCCAGCGAGCTCCAGGGGTTAGGAGTTGGGATGAGAGGTGCTTTCTTCTCTGCTAATGACTACCCAGGTTGCAGTTCACTTCTTTCAGAGATTAAAATCAAAATTAGCTGAGAAATGTCTCTTTTGTGCATTATAGCTCCGGTTGGCATCATCGCTGCCTGTGTGGCAGAGATGCCGGCGTCCCGTGGGAGCCTGGACAGGGGTAAGGGTGGGTGCTGATTGCTTTGTTGTCCTCACAGGCTTCTTAGGTGTGGTTCCAATGGTGAGTTTTCTGAAGGCTGTGGGTCCTTTGCATTGGCTCAGGAAGGCTCTCCCTGGGGCAATGAACTCACCAACTCTAGGAAGGAGGCAGGGAGTATACAGGGCAGGACTGTATAGGTCAGGGACCCACCTATTCAGCTGATCATGTACTCAGGTGGCTGCTAGAGCCATTGTTATCCACCAGTCACAACCAGACTAGCTCCTCCCCCTGAGGATTTCCAAGGAGAGTCCCTAGGGGTGATTGGAAAGCCACATCCAAGAGGACAGTACAGTGTGGAGGCAGGAGCATGGCCAGTTGGGTTCAGGTTTAGACTGTGCTTGGCCTTGTTGTGTGACCATGGGATGGCACAGAATCTCCATTCCTCATTTTACACATAGAGCAGAAATGCCAGTTATACCCGGAGCTGCCAAGGGTGTTACAGGCAGTATACACAGCCCTTGTGGCCACATCTGGCACAGGCCAGCATGCTGCAGGCGGGGGCAGTTGCTTTTGGTCACCTGGAACTTCCCAGCCTCTACCTAAGTGGCACTCATGGGATTTCCCTAAATTACATAAGTTGGGCATTGGTCCATGCTGGCCAGCTAGTGAGCACTAGGGATCCACTTGTCAGCACTAGGATTAATTAGTTAGTGCAGACTAAGCGATCTCCCAGCCCTGGATGAGTATTTCAAACAGAAATGCTATGGGTTGTGATTGGCCTCACTGAGTCTCTGAGACTCATCTGAGATGTGGAGGGGAGGAGGAGGGGGAGGAAGGGGAGAAGGAGAGTGATGATGATGAGGAGGAGGGGGAGGACAATGACTATGACAAAGGGGAGGAGTGGATGAGGGGAGGAGAAGCAGGGAGGAGAAGGGGGAGGAGGGAGAGGGGGAAGAGAGGGATGATGATGATGAGGGGGAGGGCAATGACTATAACAAAGGGGAGGAGCAGAAGAGGGGAGGAGAAGAAGGGAGAAGGAAAAGGGATGTGGGGAGGGGGAGGAAGGGGAGGAGGAAGTCCCTGAGGGAGAAGCTGGGCACAGTTCCCAGGAGGGGCACCCATGCTGAGTCACTGTCCACAGGGACCTGATAGAGGCCACTGGTCTCCAAAGCATGACTTGCTCTCAACAGCACCTTTTCTCCCGTCTCTGGACTCTCCCAAGGCCTCTTGTGCCCTCCGAGCCTTTGGCCTCCGTGCCCTCTGAGCAGCCCATCCTTTCCTCCCGGGAACTCCACACAGCCACTGTGTTCACAAGGCCCACGAGGGAGGCCAGTGTTTGCAGATGCCTTCACAGGCAATGGAGAGAGAGTCGGAGCAGATCCACAGCTGGCCCACGTTAAAGTTCGATTTATTCTGTTGGCACTAATTGTAATCTTTATTTGGTCCCAAGTGATTCATTCTTATCGTTCTTATTATAGCTGGGAAAATTAATTTTTATTCTACCATAAGGGTGGCTGTAATAATCTGGGTTCAGGGAGGGGATTGCTTTAATAAGATTTACCAGCCAGCTTCGAGACAGTTGGCTTCCATTAGCAGGTGGAGCTGGCCTGTTGCAGGATGTGGAGGGCATCAGAGGGCCTGGTGGGATGGCTGGGGTGGGACGGTGGGGGAACTGAGCTAGAAGAGGAGGTTTGTCTACTGTGTGAAGGGCTCAAGCCACCTCCTGTCCTTGTCTGCAGTGGAGATTGTGAGGGTGGGTAGCCAGCAGAGCCCCTCCTGTTTGCATCACTTAAGTGGAGATGAGTATGTTTAAATACATCATGGCTGCTGCTGTGACCCCGGGGAACTTATCTTCAGGATCCAGGGACCTTGCACATATCCAGGGACCCTGAGGATGTGGAGGATCCCCACCCTGGTTAGAGGAGTGGGGAAACAGCCTTTCATTTACAAGTCCAAGGTGCCAGGATTGGGTGCTCTTCAGCTGCTGTGATAAAAGCCACAGCCAAGGCAATGTATAGAAAAAGAGAGGTTATTGGGACTACAGTTCCAGCAAGAGTCTGCCATGGTGAGGGAGGCATGGCACCCAGAGCAGGAAACTGGGAGGTCTCATCTCCATCTACATACAGGGAGTGGAAAGAACAGGAAGCAGGGGAAGGATATACATTCTCAAAGCCCATCCCCAGTGATATACTTCCTCCAGAGAGCCTTCACCTTTTTTTTTTTTTTTTTTTTTTTTTTTTTGATCTGCCTGCCTCTGCCTCTGGGGTGCTGGGATTAAAGGTGTGCACCACCAATGCCCCACAAGGCAAAGCTTCACTTCTTGAAGGTTCCATAACCACTTCAAACAGCGCCACCTGCTGGGGACCAAGTATTTGAATACATGAGCCTGTGAGGGACATTCCTCTTGCAAACCACCCCAGCTGGGAAGAAGTGACGTGTCTGATTTTGGGGCTGTCACCAGTGGTCCCATTGACATTAAGAATACTGTGCTGCACTACCTTGCAGGGTAGGAATTGGGAGCCTAGGACAGGAGATGAAAGATCTTTGTGCACGGAATACGGATTCAGGGTTGTCTGATTTTGAGGAGGGAACTTGGAGGTCCTGGCTTTTCTGTCTGTAGTATAGTTACTGATCACATGTTTATATTTAGGTTCTCACACCATTAGTCACCAGGGAAATGCAAATTCAAACCCAGGGGTTAGCATACCACTCTGAAACTGATGGCGTGACTAAAACAAACAGTGTTAACATCGGGTGTTGGTAAGGACACAGCCAAATGACATTCCTCTTGGTGAGTGTTGGCTTGTAAGATGGTGTAGTGGCTGTAGAACAGTTGGCAGTTTGTAGCAATGTACCTCTGCCATAGGACCGGGCCCTTCTCCTTCTAAATGTATCTGCATGAAAGAAGTGAAAACATGGGTATACATGTTCCTGGCAGTGCAATCCACCATCACCTCAAACTGGAGATAACACAATTGTGTACCAGTTGGCAAAGGCACAGGCACACTTGGCCACACCTGTAAATGTGGGGTGTGCGCTGGTTAGTTTTAACTGTCAACGCGACACTACCCAGAGTCACCTCATTTAGAGTCTTAATGAAGAATTATCTAGATCAGGTTGGCCCCTGGGAATATCTTCGGGGATTGTCTTGATTGTTAATTAATGCGGGAAGACCCAGTCCACTGTAGGAGGCACCATCCCCAGGGGCCATGAAGAGTAAGAGAGAGAAGAAATCTAGCCAAGAGCAAGCAAGCAGCAGGCAGGATTCATTTCTCTGCTCTTGACTGTGGATGTCTTGTGACCAGCAGCTTCAAGCTCTTGTCACGGTAACCTCCCTGCTCTGATGAACTGTAACCTGAAAGTGTGAGCTACAATAAACCCCGTGTCCCATAAGTGGATTTTGTACCAGGGTGTTTTATCACAGCAACAGAAAAGACAATCAGAGCAGAAGGACTTGCAGGTAATTGCACCAGGCGAGAGGAGCCAGACTAGAGGCTGATCAGGGTTCATGCTAGGTGGTGGCGGTGGTATCCATGTACTACATGGGTGCATTTTATGGTCTGTAAATCATATTAGCAAGCCTGCTCACATATTTAAAGGCATGGCACACACATATGGTTCTAATTTAGGCTATAAAAGTTATTATAAAGAAAAGTGAACCCTATCCAACCTTAGCCAATTTTTTTTCTTGCAGTCAGCCAACATTAGCCCTCTTCTTTCTGTGTTTAGAGATATTTTACACATGGAAAAGCATATATAAATGCATTTTGTATGCCTACACACATACTATATATATGTATATAAATATAAATATACATACATACATACAAATATAGTTTGGTTTTCACTAACATATAGTATCAGGCAATTCTCTGTTCTTTAGTTTAATCACAGGATCTGCAGTATGTTTGGAGAGCCATGATTGTGCAGTCCATCAGGTGACTGGCCTGTGACATGCATGGCTGCTCCAGTCTTTAGCTGGCACGGAAGAAACACAAACAAACAAAAAGCTTGCTTTCATTTCTTCTTAACATCACCGTCACTCTTGGCTTCCCAGTGTTGCAGTGATGCCGACCGCAGGCCATACCTTTCTTAGGCAGCTGTGAGGTGGTTTTCTGTCCCAGCTGGTACCATGACTACTTTGCCCCAATAAACACATGGATGCTATATTAATTATAAAACTGTTGGCCAATGGCTAGGGCTTCTTATTGACCAGCTCTGTCTTAATTATTAACCCATAACTACTAATCTATGTATTTCTACATGCCCTTATCTTACCAGAGAATGTCTGGTGATCCTATCTTCCTGGTCTCTACATGGCATCTCTTTTCTTGAGGCGTCTCTCTGCCTCCTCTCCCAGAATTCTGCTTGTCTCATAGCTTTGCCTATACTTCTGCCACCCTGGTTTTCAGATCTTCATCAGCCTGAAAAGGAAGGTTTGCTGGTTTTGGGGTTCAACTCGAATGGGGTTCTGTGCTGAATTCTTCTGAGCCAGTTCCTGTCCTGTGCCCATGGCTAGATAGCACCAGCTTGAAGTATGAAACGAGGCAATCTGAGGTAGTTTCAGCAGAGTAGTGATCGGCAGCAGACATTGTAGCCTGGGTCCCCATCCCACACTTATTATGTGGTGCACCGGGTGCTGTGGATGTCTGGGGACACAGCTGCCTCTTGCTCACTCTCCCCATGTTCCAGCAGAGTATGAGGGAGGGCACAGTAAAAACACGAGGCCACAGCAGAGCTAGTGCCCTGCCTACATAAGCCTTAGAATTATCAGTATGTCAGACTTGTCTATGTGCCATTTCCCCAGGCCAGGCAGAAAGGCAGGACAGCCCACCGGGTGCTCCTAATGTTTAATATTATTACACTTGGTGTGTGTGTGTGTGTGTGTGTGTGTGTGTGTGTGTGTGTGTATGTGTGTGTGTGTGTATGTGTGTGTATGTGTGTGTGTGTTTTGACATCCATACCATGGCATGAGTATGAAAATCAGAGTCAATTTCCAGGAGTGGGTTTTCTCCTCTTACCTTGTAAGGGCCCCAGGGATTGAACTTAGATCGCCAGGCTTGGCAGCAAGCACCTTTGTCCACTGAACCATCTTGCCAGGTCTCAAATCCCTTAAATATCCCAAATGTGTGTATGTGGGGGGAAGGTTACAAGTCTCCTTTAGTACCAAAATTTCCCCAAAGGGAGAGAAAAGAAACAGATGCTGGGGTAGAGGCAATTTACAAATGCCTAGGTGGAGAACAGGACTCTGGGAGCGTGTGGAGTCTGGCCTCTTCCCACACCTTTGCTTGTCACAGGACTCGTGTGTGCTCTGCTCTCTTGCCTGACTGAGTGGTCTCAGGCTTGGAGATGCCCACTTCGGGACTCCAGATTTGACTACAGAAGCCACACACACTTCTCGATGACCCGTTTTCAATAAAGACAACATGAGCTCAAAGTGGAGCCCTCTCTGGTGTTTCCTTGTGTTGGCAACTGTGTAGTAAACATTAGCTTGGCGCTGTTTTGTTGGGGTGACATGGAGGTCAGTACCAAGTGTGCTCTGAATGGGGATCAAGACTTATGCCCCATGCTCAGCTCCAGGGTCTCTGGAAAATGACCACCTTGCTGCCCAGGTTGTACATGGCTTCTGTCTCCAACAGAGCCCTGATGACTTTAGCTCAAGTCACCCACTGCTGCTAACACAGACCATGCTTATCTCTCTTGGTGCTAGCTTTTAAACGTTTCCTTCTACTGGGGTCCCTCAGCACACAGGTGGCATATTAAAGGGGAATCAGGGGCAGTTTTTAATGTTTTTAAAAAATGGAGTGTTAGGTGTGTGGGTGTTTCACCTGTGTGTGTTATCTGTGCACTGCATGTGTGCATTTTCCACAGAGACCAGAAGAGGGCATCGTATCACATAGAACTGGAGTTATAGATGGTTGTTAGTTGCTCTGTAGGTGCTGGGAATTAAACTCAGTCCTTTGGAAGAGCAGCCAGTGCTCTTAGCACTAAGCCAGGGAACAATTTTTAGTCTGGGACTGGAATGAATCCCCTAGAGGGCTGACATCTGTGACACAGCAGACAAGATTTCTTCTGAGGATTGTGATGGGCAGGTGGACGCCTCCTGCTCTGTTCTGTGACTTCTTGGGGTGAGAGGTATGGACAGATGGAAGCAGGTAGGCCACCATTCCCACCATTGATGCTGTCTGGGACTGTTACCCTCAGTGCACCACAAGGCCCTGCGCCTGGTGACAAACTCAGGCATCTCTCCAGGTCAGGGACATGGGGCGTGGGTGTTCCCCTTGCTGGGTGAAGCTTTTAGTCTTCAGGGCAGAGAACTAACTGCCATGTTACTGTTTGCTTGCCCCTTCCTCCTAGTCTGATGATTGTGACCCGCTTTGGCCTGAAACCCAGCAAGTTGTGATTTTGGGGACTTGAGGAGACTGGATTCCTAGGTTTGCTGTGCCCAAAGGCTTTCTGTGGGAGGACAGCAACAAATGTGGCAAGAGCCCCACTACCCCAAAGTCCTTTCTTCTCTCCAAAGCCAGGCCTAGCACCTGCTTGGCTCTGTGTTGACAGTTGAGGCCAGCAGGTGGCGGTATTGTCCTGTGAGCCTGGTCGGGGCAGCCAAGGACAGGCAGCCAGGGCTGCCCCTTTGGCCTACTCCTGCTTGGTGCTGCATGTCCGCCTCCTTCCCAGCTCATGGCTGCACACATTACAGGAAAAGGGACTTCAGGCTTTTGGGGAGATATTTTTCCTTCTAGGATTCTTCACACTGAGTGGTTTTAATTATGGCATGGCTCCTGCCGACGTGTCTGTTCCTTGCCCTCTTCATAGGTTCTTTCTCCACAGACTTCGAGGTCATAGGATCAGTTAAAGGCCTCTGTCAAGTCTCTCTTTGCTTAGGTTACGATCTGGAACCAGCTATAGGGGGCTGGTTCCACCCCGTCCCTGCTGTGTGACCTAGACTAGTTTCTTGACATCTCTGTGCTCCCACTTCGACAGCATTAGAAGAGCCAAGATTATATTATAAATTCATGTGACAATCACATATTGGTATTAGTAATTTGAGAAATAATGTAGGTACCATTTGGCTGTTGCTACCAAATCTTATTCATTGGCTACTAAATGGCCACGTTGCATCAACACCAGCCAGTGCTGCAATCCCCCGTTTGGAGACCTGGAAACACTCAAAATGATAGGAGCCCCTTAATGAGGCACATTGTATGTTGTTTCATTGCATTCAATGCAATCCCGGAGACAGGGTTTCTCTGTGTGGCCCTGGCTGTCCTGGAGCTCACTCTGTAGACCAGGCTGGCCTTGAACTCAGAGAGGATCCTCCTGCCTCTGCCTCCTGAGTGCTGGGATTAAAGGTGTGCACCACCATGCCCAGCCCCCCAGTTTAAAAAAAAACACATTTGTCTGATCCCTGACTGGAAGTCCCTCCGCAGTGTGGTGGAGCTGAGCGTGGCGGCACACACCCTTAATCCCAGCCTTCAGGAGGCAGACGCAGGGGAATCTGGGCACGTCTGAGGCCAGGCTGTCTACATACGACATCCATCATGGATGGAGACACAACGGCACCCTGTGAGGAGGGTCTCTGAGCAGCTAGAGATGGTCCCCGGACCATCAGGGCGGTGAAGACATGGTTGAAATGCCCACAGAAGTCCTGCAGACCTCTGCAGGGAGAGGCTGTGGCTTCACTTTGTTCCTCTCCACTGCTTGTTTCCTGTTCTGGAAAATGGTAGAGCGCCTTTGAGATTGGCCCTATGAATGGCTCTGGGCCCCTGAACCAGCTGCCAAGTGTGATTTGTTGTTTATGCACATGCTACGTGTAGATTTTTAGAAAATGAGCCTCTCATGCCAAATGAGCACAGAGTAGGTGGCCTCAAGCACAAGGAATTACTACTCACACACGGAGGCCAGAAGCCCACATCCTACCCATGGCGCCTCCTTCCGGCTCCTGCCCAGTCCGGAGGGCTGGAAGGAAGGGGCCCTTGGGTGTCACTTTTACCATCTTTGGTGATCTGATTTTCAGCCGGAGTGCTTGGTTATTATCTGAGGTTGCCTCTGTCATCTGCATGATACGTATGAGACACTGGTCAGTGTGCCTTTGTCCATCATTTGATTTGCCGGCTAGCCTGCTCAACACACCCATCACAGTCCATCTACACTCTGGGCTATTTGAAGACATTTGTGAACAAGTGGGGAGATGGTGCTGGGGATGCTCAATCCAGCTGGACCTGAAGCCTGAAGCTAGTGTTGACTGACTCCAGTTCTGACTCTGTGGAGACCTGTGTAACTCAAGAGAAACATTTCGTGGGGCTGGAGAGGTGGCTTAGCTGGTAAGGGTAATTGCCACTAAGCCTAATGGCTTGAGTTTGATCTCCAGAACACAATGCACATGGTAGAGGGAGCTGTCCTCTAATTGCCACTCATATGCTGTGGCACATACTTGTACACACATATATGCACATACAAGAGAATAAGAAATGGAAAAGAATCATTTTAGTGTGTGGTGTGTGTATATGCATGTGGGGATCACGCTCCAGATTGTGGATGAGCCCCAGAGACCCTCCTACTTCTGCCTCCTGATTGCTAGGATTATAGGTGTGCACCATCACACCTGGCTTTTTACAAGGGTGTTGCAGACTGAAACTTGGGTCCCCATGCTTGTGTGACAAGAACTTTGAAAGACTCATACATACCCCTATAATCAGTTAAAAATTTACTAATTTATTTACTTACTATTTTTATGTGTCTTGTGTATGTGTGCCTGTGTGAGTTTATCTGCACGATGTGCATGAAGTACCCGTGAAGGCCAGAAGAGGGCATTGAATCCCCTGGAACAGTTGTGAGCCACCATGAGGGAGCTAGGAATAGAACCTGGGTCCAGAGCCTGGGTCCTTTGCAAGAGGGGTCAGTGCTCTTAACCACTGAGCCATCTTTTGAGCCCCCAAATAACCGGTTTTCATTTCAGTAATGAACACATGAAGGGGAAGCCTTGATTCAGTTAGTGAGAAGTCCAAATTAAGTGTCTCTCTGTGTGACACTCCCACAGACTTGCATGGTGACAAGTGACTTAACTTGGTCACCTCATGGCTGGTGGGTGGAGGTGTCAGAGGGAGACTGTCTTTGTGTATAAATGGAGGTGACAGGCAGCACAGGGCCTCCTGCCTGGGAGCCCCTCCACCACCTGTGGGCCTCATCTGCTTTCCAGTCAGACAGCAGCAGGACTGTCAGGATCATTTAGCCAGCGTCTCTCTCTTCCTTAAACATCTCCAAGGTGCCCAATTGAGAATAAATATAAATGGAAATTAGGACGAGGTCCTGAGAACATCCTACTGTTTAGCAGCTGACAGTGTCTATAGGAGGTCAAAATTACTGTCATGAAGAGGTCTATAGAACCCATTTAATGAAGCCCTTTCTACATCTGATACTCCATGGAAATCTTTCACGTGGGCGTAACAGCCCTCTGCTCTTGTCATCCTTCTTGATTTCCTCCAGGCTAAAGGCAGCTGTTTACGTTAAGTGTGAGCCCCGTGGTTTGAGTTCTTGTAGGAGTGGGGCCACAGCTGTCCAGACCTCAAAGAGCCGCTGCCGACGCATGCGTCAGCTAGTGTGTTGTTTACTTTCTTATTGCTGTGACAAAATAAATGGCAGGAGCAACTATCGGCAGGGAATTTTATTTTGGCTCACAAAAGGTGTGGTGGTGGCAGGAGCTTGAGTCAGTTGGTCACATTGTGTCTATGGTCAGGAGGCAGAAAGGCATGGATGCTGGGGCTCAGCTCACTCTCCTTTACAGTTAATAATTAACTGGATGGAGGGGTGTTACTGCAGGTTCCCCCCCCCCCGCCAGCCTCCCGGTCCTGCCGCCATGGTCCTGCGGCCACGTGTGCCCCAAATAACACTCAGAGACTCTGTATTTGATACAATCCTATTGGCCAGTTACCATTATTGTTTATGGGCTAGCTCTGTCTTAATTATTAACCCATTTCTACTTATCTAAGTATTTCCACGTGGCTCATCTTATGGGGAGTGGCGGCCGGCGTCTTCCTTCCTCCCCGGGCTACATCTTGACTCTCCCAACTACTTTCTCTTTCCTCCTCCTAGTCTCCTAGCCCCACCTATCTAGTTTTCTATTGGCCAACAGGGCTTTATTAATTAACCAGTATGAGAAACATATTTACAGAATAACATCTCCCATCAGAGGGGTGATGTGTGCATGCCACAGCCCATGTGTGGGGGTCAGAGGACAGATTTCAGGAGCTGGTCCTCATCTCCCACCCTAAGTCAGGATCAGGGCTTCTAGACTGCATGTTCAGGCTAGGTGTCCCTTAAGCTTCTAGATGATTCTCCCGTCTCTGTTACCCATCCCCCCACCAAGAGTATTAGGGTTATAGATGTATGCCACGACATCTGGATTTTTTCTTTCTTTAAAAAAAAAAAGAGTTTATTTATTCATTTTTACTTTATGTGTGTCAGTGCTTTGTCTGCATGCATGTCTGTGTGAGGGTGTCAGGTCCCCTGGAACTGGAGTCACAGACAGTTGTGAGCTGCCATGTGGGTGCGGGGAATTAAATATGTGGACCTGGGTCCTCTAGAAGAGCAGCCAGTGCTCTTAACCCCTTTAAAACATGGGTTCTAGAGATTTATCTAGGGTTTCCAGGGTTGCCAGGTTGAACCATCTTGCTGGTCTTTCTTTTTATTTAGTCCAGGATTCCAATGCATGCAATGGTGCCACCCACACTCAGAGTGGCTTTTCCCTCCTTGGATAAAGCTCTCCGGAAACACTCTTGTGACACACCCACATCCTGCCAAGTTGGCAATGAAAGGGTCATCTTTAGCTGCTGTAGAAACTCCCAGAGGTGGGTCAACTCTCCTCACTTATACTCCCTTCATTCAGACATCCCACCACATCTTACCTGCAAACATGTCTCCTCCATCTCTCTTGCTGATGGGTGTGTTCCTTTTGCCACTTTGACACTTTTCTTCATGCCTGGGCTCTACGGGGATGCCAGGGAGCATGTGCAATCAGTCTGCCACTTTAAATTGAGTTCCATATCTTTGTTTTATAAAGACAGAGTGTCAATATTTCTCTTAGACTGAATAAGCAACACATGTTCGTTCCGGAGGATTTGAAAATTATCCATGTAGAAGGAAATAGAAGGTTGAGAGGCACTTTGGGGCATACACCCAGAGCCTCAGCCCTGCTAATGAGAATCCGTTTAGGTTTTGGGGTGGGAACGTTGAATGAATAACTTGATGTCAGGTTGGAAGAAGTCAGATAGCCAGCAGAGCTATCTATGCTTTGCTATGGTAGCCAGAACAAAGTACCACAAAGCAGGCAACTTTGACAGTAGTTTTCTCATAGCCTAGATGGGAAGAAGTCTTAGGTCATGGTGTCAGCAGGTCCAGTTTCTTCTGCGACATCTCTCTCTGGCTTACTGGTGGCAGCCGTCTTTCTGTGTTTTCCAGGGTCCTCTGTCTGTGTCTGTGTGTACCCTGATTCCTTCTCTTTATTTTCATAAGGCCATCAATCATGTTGAGTTAGGATTAATTCAGATGGCCTCATTTGAACTGAATTGCCTCTCCAAAGACTTTCTCCAAATACAGCCACATTCTGGGGACCTTGGGGTTTGGAAATAATGGCTCATGATTATCTTTGTTATTTTTCCGATGTCTGTGACAAAACACAGTAGCAAAAGGACCTTAAGGGAGAAAGGGTTTATTTGGCTCACAGCTTGAGTAGAGTCTGTAATAGCACGAGGGTCCTGGTGGCAGGAGTGGGAGGCAGCTGGTCACGTGGCATCCATAGTCAGGAAGCAGAGAGAGATGGATGCTGATGCTCAGCTCACATTTTCCTCCTTAGTCCATCCAGGACCCCAGCCCACGGGATGGTGGCACCTGCATTAAGCATGGGTCTTCCACTTCATTCAACCTAATCAGGACAACCCCTCACAGGCATTCCCGAGGTTTTTCTGTTAGCTGGTACTATATCCTATCAAGTTGAGAATCAATTCGAGCCAGTGTAATGGAACTGATATGTTAAGCTATGTTAGAAACACATGCTGATTCCCACTGTAAGGCATTGGCTACAGCATGAAGGTTGTAAACTTGCCCCCAAGTGTGCTTTGGGCATAAATCATGAGTGGAAACATAACAGAGATACAGATGGGAAGAGGGATCAGGAGAAATGGGAAAGCATGTTTTAGAGAAGTAGTTATTTAGGAGAATAGTCTCCATCATGGTCCAGGATCATGCCAGGAATAAGTGGTAAGAGTGGGTGTTAGTGGCTAGGGGGTGGGGGGGGGCAGAGGAGAGTGTGTGTGCTTCCTGACGGGAACATTCAACCAGTATACACAAGAACGAGTGGCTGCTGGTAAAATGACAGCCCTTCCTCCAACAACCATTAATTGCCAAAAGTCCCCCAGGGAGGGGTAAGGGCCACACACAGAAGACATGCAAGTAAAAGGGGTAAGAGAGAGGAAGCCCGTGTGTGTGAGAGTGACTAAAATTCATTATCTAAGTGTATGGTACTGTCACAAACAAACAAACAAACAAACCCCCTACAAACCTAAAGTCTAATTAGTTCATCCACTGGCTGAATCCAGGGTGCACCAGTTTTCAACTTCTGTTGGATTCTTACTGTACATTATGCATGGAGAGACATTCCAGCACGACTCAGGAAGTAAATATGGGGATGGACTGTGGACACTACCCTCCACAGAATCAGGGTGCCTTAGTTAGGGTTTCTATTGCTGTGAAGAGACACCATGACCAGACCAACTTTTATAAAGGAACACATTTAATTGGCTTCCATGGAGGCCAGGATGAGCAGTCTTTTCTGTTGGCTCCCTGAAACCTTCCTCTTTTCCTGCTCTCTGTGCCCGTCTCCTGTCTTCCAATGGCAACAAGCTCTCTAAGAAAATAGCAGACCAAACAGGACCTTGTGTCATAGTCCACACATGGGCTCATTTTCCTGAAGGGGGGAAAAGGATGGCACTTCTCTTTGACATTTTGGAATCCGAGGGAGGGATGTTAGCTTCTCAGGCCGGGGCTGGAGTGCTTCCCAGGACACCCCCTGGGCTTCATAAATGCTCCTAAATCAAGGTAGCATGTTTGGTTACTATCTGGTTGGAGGAGAGGATGTGGGCTCAGCTGTGGATGTCTGTGGCTGCCCATAGAGATGGTGAGATAAAATTTATGCCACATTTGCTTGATTGATGGTGGAACAGGAGTGAGGCTTCATAGGGATGTATCTGACAAAATGGAGGCTTTGCCTGCAACAAAGAGAAGGAACAGCCTTACGTTCCTCCTGAGCCGATGTTCTGGGTGACGTAGCATAACCACGTGAAAGAGAAAGGAATAAACCAATCCACAAGGGAGACGGAGGATGTGAAAGTGTGTGTTTACTTTGATATCCGAATTTCTAAATAAATCAGAATTTAAACCCTGCTCTGGATGCTGCCTGCATTGTAGGAGAAGGTATAACAGGAACCATAGGAGGGTTAGGTGGTCTCATGGTCCCTCCAGCAGGGGTCACTTTCCCTGTTCATTGTGGTCCAGTGGTGAGTTATTCCATCAGAACATGCACATGGGATTTAATTTTCTGGTATGGAGGGGCAAAAAAAAAAGTATATCCAAGCAAATCCTAATTTAAATTTCATCTGAAGTAATTCTAATTCAGACTTGGAAAGACAAATGTCATGTTTTCACTCATATGTGGAGCCTAAATAACACACATACACCTGTATACCACAAACACATTCACATACATACCTATATATACATGAACATACATATCATAAACATATACATATATGCTCACACACCACATACACATAAACAGATGCATGCATGCATGTACACACAGTACAAACACAGCCTGTTTCTGCATATGGGTTACATACTTTAATAAACTATTTGATTATTGTAACACGGTGAAAGTATAAATATAAATAATAAATAGCAAAAGAAAATCTTCGTTGAGTTTCATAGACATACAGGTATAAGTATACACATGCATATATAAATCTTAGTTTTATCCCAAATAGGGTATATGTGATAATCGGCTTCAATTCCTATAACTGGTACCTGAGACTGGGTAACATGTAAAGAGGAGAGGTTTAGGGCTGGTGAGATAGTTCAGTGGGTAAAGGCACTTTCTGCTGTGCTTGAAGACCTGAGTTCAATCCCAGGATCCATATAGTGAGAGAACCCACTCCTGCAGGTCGTCCTATGACCTTCACACATGTGCACCATGACACATACAATCACACACATCACATACTACATTAAAAAGAATAGAGGTTTAATTGTGTGTGCATGTCCCTTCCCTTAGTGCATCTGGCTTTAATCTTACGTACTCCTAGTTGAGTGTACATACGTGGGGAGGTCTCCCTCCAAATTTACGTAAGGACACAATTTTGTGTATGCATTCCAGATTGACCTTCCCACTCTTCATACCTGGATGTATTGGGGAGATATTTGAGCACTGGTGTTAAGGTGTCAGATACCCCAGAACTGGAGTTACAGATAACTGTGAGCTGACATGTGGGTGTTGGGAATTGAACCTGGGTCCTCTGGAAGAGCAGCCAGTGCTCTTAACTGCTGAGCTATCTCTCCAGCCCTGGAAGATATTTGTATAGGAACTAAGTTTGGTCATTGTTATGGGGAGGTGTGTAAGTGTAGCCTGAGTAGGTAGGAGTCTAAGGTTGCCGGGTGCACTGTTCAGAGAGGACTGTGTGTACAGCAAGCTGCCGAATGCACTGTTAGAAGAGTAGAGTGTGTGTAACCCAAACCGGGGGGTGGGGAGGAGTCCTGGGCTTCCAACTCATTCCCTATGCTTGCTTCCCTTGATGGGAAGAGTTAACACTTGTCTTCCGGAAAGGCAACTTTTATCTCCAGGACTGACGGAGTTTTGGGCAGTTGGCCTACTTTGCATTTTGTACTGGAAGATTCTTAGGCATCCATGATGGGAGGGGGAGAAGGGCTATGTGGCTATGGCGCACCTTGCTGGGATGGTGGGTGGAGATGATGTTATATTCATTTATTTCCTCATGTATCAGAACAGACCCTGACCCTGACCCTCCTTTCCCTTTTTGTGCAGAGAGCACAGGTCGAGGCGTTGCAGACAGCCTGCAGAGGTTTTCTTCGCTGCCTGCCTACCTCCCAGCCAGCTTCCGCGTCTCTGATGCTGAAGAGGCATTCTTCCTCAAGGAGGCCAACCAGGACCTCATGCGCAACGCCAGCCTGCAGGCCCGATCCGCCACACTCTTCATCCACCGAGCCCAGAGCCCTCCTGCCATCAACGCCAGCTACGGCCCCTTCTCTGTGGAGAAGACGGTGCCCTGGGACTTCCTGCTCACACCTACCCCTTTCGGAAATATGGAGAGGTTCCCTTTCAACTGGAGGCTCAAGTCTCACATCCTCGACAGTTCCATCTTTTCCAACAGACCCAAAGTGCAGACACTGTTCTATGTCACTGGCATGGGCTGGGATGACAGTGACCCTGGGGACGATCTCCCCTGTGTCAAGATGTTTGCTTTCCCAGAGGCCAGGGAAGTGGCAGCCAGCTGCCGGCTGCAGGGGGCCCCTGGACTGTGTGTGGCAGAGCTGGAGTTATTGCCTGAGTGGTTCAGCTCTGGTCTGGACCTGGAGCCCGAGGAGGAGATCCCGGCGATACTGGGTGGCACGGCCATGGAACTCTTCTTTGCGCTTTATCCAGCCAATGAGGCTGGTCAGTGCCCACTGGAGGAGGAGGGTAAATGGGAGAATAACATCCACTCGGAACAGGAGGAGCCTCAGCAGGTGCTCCCTGCCCGGGAGAGGATTGGCAGTGTGGTGGTCTACCCTACCCAGGATGACCTGCGGTGGTCCTTGGTGAATGTAGATGACAATGTCGCCCTCTCTATTCCTCTGAACCTCATCCGAGAAGGGGACACTGCTACCTTCTTGGTGTCTCTGACCAGTGGCTCCGTGGCAGACCAGTTCACCCTTCGGTAAGTCGTTTTGTGACATCAGATGGGGGGAGAATTGGCCCTTGGTGAGCCCTGAACTGTTGGCTGCTGGAATGGAGCTGGTCACTTGATCACCATCCAGAGTTCACCCGAGGTTCCTGTATTCGATTCTAGTTAAGGTGGTGAGGATGGGTTTTATCCACTAATTACTGACAACAAAGAGCTGACCTCTATTCCGATGCACAAGGCACCAGTCCCATCTGCTGGCTGGCTGTGACTAAGAGGTCTGCCATCCCCAGAGCCCTGTCTTTCTAGAGGATTCTATGTCAAAGAAATGGCTCTTGGGTCCTTGAGCGAGAGACATTTATGGGCTATAAGAGGTGCTTACAGTTCAGTGAACGCTTTGGAAAGGGGAGATGGGTGCCGTGTATCACGTCTGTGCTGACAGTATGAGGCCTTCCCAGATGCTCCCAGGCACCTGGAGCCCTTCTGTGGACAGCTCTCCATTCCTGTGGGTCACTCTGGAGTTCTGTCATGCCTCAGTGCCAGGATGGTGGGGTTGCTCAGTACCCTGAGTTCTGCATGCCCGGAGCCCAGCACAGTGAGACCCTAACATGAGACCCAAGACAGCTGGGGTTTGGGAGACATTCTAGAAAGTGCTCAGTGGCGACTCTGCGCTTTGTGCCACCTTTTGTCCCTCTGATGATTTCTCAGCTCTGTTGTGGCCTGAAAGCAGCCGTGATGAGGGAGTGGGTTGCAATAAAACATATTTACAAAAGCAGGCATTTTTTAAAATGTCTCCACTGAATGATCACATTGAAGCCAGAGTAGGAGAAGTCAGCACCCCTATCCTGTGTGTGTGTGTGTGTGTGTGTGTGTGTGTGTGTGTGTATGTTTACACCACAGAACAATTTGCTAGACCCTGAAGGGTGAGCAAAATTTCAGGGTGGGCAAAGGGGGTGAGTCCAAATGGAAGGAGGAGCTTAAGCAAGAGACAAGGACCACACAGGTTTATTGAGGGTCAGACTATGAGGCTGGGGAGACGGCTTCATCAGTAAAAATGTTCCCATCTCCCCCCAGCACTTTGTTTTGTTTTAAACCAACCCCTCTAACCCCTGTCCTCTCCATCATTACTCTGAGCTTCCAAGAGTGGGTGTTTGCAGCTCAGAGCAAGACACCCACATACTGTTCATTTACAGAACATGGCTGCAACACATCAGGCCACGAACTGAGCTGCAGACTTGGCCTTCCCAGTTCATCTTGCATTATAGAAGCTACCCCTTACCCTTTCTTGCCTTGACTGACTTCCATGTAGCAGTCGCTGTACTAATCAGTCTGTGCCTCATAGGCTAATGCAATTTTATGGTATTAAGGAAAATGGATGGGGGAGGGGTGAAGGCGCACACACACACAGAGAAGAGAGAGGAGAGAGGAGAGTACCACTTGTGATTTGAATGAGAAATGAGAAATATTTCTAGCATTGCATACAGAAGGAAACTCAATTTTGGTGCCTTCACATTGCAGAAGAACTGTTGAGAATTAATTTCACTTTGGAGCCTGGCTGGCTTTCACGGCAGCAATCTATAAGATCATGTAGAAGGTTCT